>LOJH01022659.1:5594-19813 GCA_001685095.1 Ellobius talpinus
AGGAAGGAAGGAAGGAAGGAAGGAAGGAAGGAAGGAAGGAAGAGAAAAACCATCTCTCAGTATTTTAAGTATGTTGAAGAAATTTTCATAGGGCTGCATTGACATCTAACCTTGGTGGTTCTAAGCAGTAGAACTTTCTTGAGCTGTTCTCTGGGATATAGCACGGTGGGGCATTTCCCAACTGATTGCTTGTCATCCCTGTTTGAAGACTGCTCCTGAGAGCATCGACTCCTGGGGGGGCTACTGAACATGCCCTCCAACCAGAGAAACTCACCATGGAGGCAGGCAGATGCTGCAGGTGTTGAGTGATGGCAACTGCCATCCCTAGAGGACACTCAGAGTGCCCAATGCAAGCACAATTTTGATATGGAATGAAAGAGCTGTTCTGAGCCATTTACCCTGCTCTGTGCACCACCAGACGTGAGTCTCAGGTTTGGGAAAGGTGGGTCCCGGGATGCCTGGGATAATGGCGGTGATTCCCCCTGGACCATCTTACATCTCTGCATTTGGAACAAAGACAAGTGTATAAGGGCCTTCACTTTCATCTTGGATCTGATGCAAAACATTCAGACTGCTGGACAGTGGCAGACCCTCCAGCATGCTGCTTGGGCATGGTGCCTTGCTCCCCCCAGATCCACTTCTCCAGGAGAGATCATGTAACATGGCAGCACCTCCCTGGGGGCAAGGTTGGGTTTGCTGAGCTGTGGGGGTAGAGAGGGTGGGACTGAGTGTAGAAAAGGCAGATGCTAGCATCTGAACTCACATGCTCTCTCCTTCCTCTGCGAACAGTCAGCCTCTACTGTGGTGATAGTAAGAGGTGGGACCCTTAGAAATGGGACCAGTGCCCTTGTTGCCCTTGTGAGAGGCCTCGGGGTCTTTCTTTGGCTCTGTGAAGACTCTAAAGCAGGGCACCTCTCTGAGGCTGATGCTGAGGCACCCATTCAGCCAGCATCTCCATCTTGGACATTTGTTGGGCTGCTAAGCAGAATCATGGAAGGTTTCCAGCCTTCGGGACTGTGAGCAATAAACTACCCAAGGTAAGACATTTTGTTACAGAAGCTCAAATGGACTGAGACATCCTCCTGCCCAGTTCGCATCATCACTGCTGTTCACAGCCGAGATGTGTTTGGCTTCTTCAGATGCACACTTGACCAAGACTCCCAGGGAAACAGCATTCTGGAACCAGTTCATTACCACCATGAAGTTTGGTGGCCTTTCAAGCAAGATGACGGCAGCATATCGAATGCCATCACCCAAGCTTCCTAGTGAGATTCCATCACCCTTGCCTTAGGCTCTGCATCTTGGGTCACTGCCACACCTTGATTCAGACCCTGACTCTGGGTCCTTTGAAGAACCACGGAAAGAACAAAGCCTGCAAGGAGGCAGCAGCAGCTTTCTGATCTGGGGCTGAGAGGTGTTTGGCACAGGGAAGGAGAGGGGATGCCTTCTGCCTGTGCTGGAAGCTTCTTTTTGTGTGAGAATCAAAAAGGAGTCGTGTTCTCCAGCTGGACCCGAGCCTGTCTAAGCCAAACCTAGCTAACAAGGGCTAGCATTGTTTACCCAGCATCCATCTGTAATGCTCTGAGGCAGGCAGATGGGAACATGGGCTGTTCTGTCGTGATTTGGTTTTTGATTTGTGGAGTACCAGTGATTGAACCTAGAGCCTTGCACATGCTGGGAAACTTTCTAACTCTGAGCTGTGTCTCCAGCCCTCCTTTTACCTCTGTAGATTTTAAGTCAGGATTTCATTAGTTGTCCATGTTGGTCTTGGACATATGTCAGAGGCCAGGCTGGCCTTGAACTTCACTCCTTCTGTCTCAGCTTCCCAAGTATCTGGGATTACAGGTCTGAGTCACCATGTCTGGAGGGAAATATGTGTTTTTTTCTTTAAAATGTATGTATGTGGATGTGTGTGTACATGTATAAATTGTTGCGTGTGTAGAGCTTACCTCAGGGTTCATCAGTAATGCTGCCAACCTCTTCTAAGACAGGATCTCTCATTGACTGGAGCTCATCAATTAGGCTAGCCTGGATGGCCAGTGCACTCTGAGGCCTTCTCTCTTGCCTCACCAGTCCTGGGATTATGAGCAGAGGCCTCCATGCCCAACTCTCTGCGTTGGTTCTGGAGATTGAACTCAGGTCCTCGTTGTTGCACGGCAAGCAATTCACCAACTGAGCCGTGGGCAAGCAATTCACCAACTGAGCCGTCGTCGGCAAGCAAGCAATTCACTCGGCACGCAATTCACCAACTGAGCCATCAGCCTCCCCACTCACAGTTCTCGAGGAGGTATTAATGTGGTTCAGAAAGAAAGGCGTTATTGCTCCACACTCAGAGAGTGGACAATGCATTCTATGTGAGCAGAACCATTGCAAAGGGGGGTTTGCTAGGGGCTGATCGGGCCTCATGTAATTTCCATATCAGAAGCCCAGGCGCATCATCCCAGGTCATGTGAGATATTCCCAAGGAGAGTTTTAAGGCTAGAGAAGTTTCAAACTACTGTTCCCCTTGGCAGCTACTAAAACTCCATGACAGATGCATTGAAAGTTGACAAGTCACAGAATCATATTTGCATTTGTTTAATGCAGTTTCTCAAGATGCCTTCATCCACCGACTAGAGCACTCCTGAAGTCTGCCCATCTTGTACTCCATGGAGCAGTTATGAAACTGGTCCAACTGTATGTAACCGGGGAAGATTCCAGCATTCACCAGAGTACCTTATGCTGTCTCCCAGTTAGGATCAAAATTCCAGGAGGAGAGGGTTTCTTGTTTCTTGTGTCTTATTTTCTTCTGTGTTCCAGAGCCTAGCACAGTCCCCTACATACTTAGTCTTGGTACTTCAGGGAGGGTTGAGTAAATAAATGTATGAATGAGCAGATGGTCAGATGAATGAATGGTTAGATGGATGGGTAGAATAGATGATGGGTGGATAAGTGAATAGGTGGGTTGACAGATGAGTGGATGAGTGGATGGATGGGTAGGTGATGGACGGAAGGGTGGACACTCTTGGCTAGGCCCTAGGCTGGAGTTTCAGGATACAGAGGCAGACAAGCGAACATCTGCCCTCTGCAGCTGCAGTAGGGCAGGTGGCCGCAGAGTCATGGCTGCAGACTCCTAGCCACAGCATAAAGCAGCCTACTCAGTGGCCAGAGTGACCGTAGGTTCTGTAGGAGATTCCAGACGGATAATTAGCTATAAGCTAAACAGAGAAATCGGGAGCTCTCAGCTCTGTGTCAGAAGGTATGCACTTCCACGGAGTCCGAAGGTCAAGCCCTCCATCTGCTGTCCTGAAACCTTTGGGTATTTGTTTCTCACTGTTCACTCAGATCCTAGACATGACCTGTGGGGCAGTAGAGGATCCTCTGACTCATCAGAAGTTGGTGTGTGTGTGTGTGTGTGTGTGTGTGTGTGTGTGTGTGTGGAGAGCTCACAAATAACATTCACCCTAAAACTTTCAGACAACAATGTGGCTTCCTGGCTAGTTAACATTCAGGTTGAGACTCATCAAACAGAAACCAAGAGGAAGTGCCATGGGGACAAGAGTGTCAAAGGGACAATGAAGAGAAACTGAACCACCTCATGCCCACAACTTAAGAGAAACAAGTATCTTGAAAATGTATCTCACTCAGAAATTGGAAAGACTCCAGCATGGCCGTAGGAAATCAAATCAGACACTAAAACCATCCCTAGTCCTCTCCTCCCTCCCCCGCCCTGCTGGTTTCAGCTGTGACTCTGCTGAACTGAACTGGAATTGGCAGGGTTTGTGTCTTGCACACAATTCTTTGAGTCCAGCCAAAGAGGGGCACTTCCTGTTTCAGTCTTTGGGCTCAGTACAAGCGTGCACTGCCTTGACAAGGGTGTTACAAGAGAAGAAAGTAGGATTGAACATGAAAGAGGCAGGATACACAAAATACTGGAAATGTCAAGCTGAGAAGCTGAGGCCTGTTTCCTTCTCTAACCTGATTCATGAGACCAGGTCAATGTGTCATGACAGAAGCAATGGCATTTCCTGAATATTTCCTAAGTCCCAGGCTTCTCACTCATCCACAGACTCAATTAATGCCCCCAGCAACTTCCATAGGGCCACTATTACCTCCTCCCTCCTTTCAGAAGGGATTGTAGAAAGCCATTCATTTCAGTCACGCCCAGAAAGTCAAGGTCACATCCTGTTGCAGCTCCTGGGCTGCTAAGTCTGGCCAGGAGTCTTGATTTCCCAATTCTTCTCTCCAATAGAAACTCAATCTGTACAGATGTCTCCAGAGGCAAAGACCCTGGCAGGAAGCTGACAATGCAGCAGGGCTTGGACAGCACATACATCAGGAATAGGTTTCATTATTTTTCTGGTTAGCAACGGAACAGTGCTGGTGACCCCAAATACCTTCCCTTGCCCAGCTGAACATCCTATGTGCAAATGGATTCAGAGTTGCCAAGGAATTGATAACCTTATCTCCTCCTGACCCAGCTGGGTCTGGGGGACAGAACTGATTCAGAGCAAAGCTCTTGAGCATTTATTGATAGCGGAATTAGCAGGCGGGAGGCACAAGGGTATAAGTTAATATAAAGTCTTTTCTATTGTGGTCGCGTTGCTGGAGAAATCAGGGATCAGCCACAAAGAGGGTCAGAGTGGAACAAGATGCCACCTTTGATGATGAAAGAAATGAGCGAAGTCCCCCTCCCCCCACCCAGGTGTGAAGAAGAGCCGGCAGAGCAGTGGGATTAAGATTTAGCACCAGGAGGAACCTTGTATTGGCAGATATAGCCTCAGAGCAGCTCAGTTTCTGGGGACAATACCTTCTTTACTGTTCATGCACCTGGGCAGGGAGCATCCTGAGATAAGTGACAGTACAGAGTCCAGATCAGCTGACTGCAGAGACTCCAGGACCCTGGACAGGAAGCAGGTTGTCCAAGTGCCAGGAGCACGGCCATGGTCATATCAGCATTGTGACTGACGGCTCAGCTTTCTGATGGCCACTGATTTTAGTTGTTTGGGGGTTTTGGAGTGGAAAAAACAGGGCTCAAAACTACTGCATATTCCAGGCTGCTCTCTAACTCAGTGTCCCACATTGCCTCAGCCTCTTGACTCCTGGGATGACAGGAGCTCTCATGCCCAGCCTGGTGTGCACTGTGGCTAAAAGAGACATAAAAGCCAAAACCTCACCCAAGCATGTGACATTCTTCACATTGAGCTCCAGCCTGCCTAGAGGAGAGGACCCCAGGGGCAGTACCAATAAGAAAGGGTCCAAGATAGCCCATAGTGGTAATTCATGGACACCCACAGCTCTGGCCCCTGGCCCTACACTCTCCTCCAAGACTTGGTTCTAAATGAACAGCCCCAAGTCTGTGGTGAGCAGCCAGCACGGCACCTCACACAGCTGCTGTGAGAAATAAGAGGACAGAGGACGGGGTGGGAAAGGAAGCAACAAACATGGGAAGAACTGTGCTACAGAGCGGGTGCCACAGAGCAAATGCTCCTCCACGAAAGGCTAAAGCAGAAGGGATGGCCTCCCCCAAACCAATCTCCAAATAAGAAACAGAAACCCCAGACAGGTGCCACAGTTTGGTTTGTAATCTCAGTGTCAGGCAGGCTGAGGCAGGATGATCTGAGTTAGGTCAGTCTGGGCTACACTGCAAGCTCCAGGCCAGCCTGATGGGACCCTATCTTAAAAGAAAATAAATAACACCATGAAAATAAATTGATAAATGACTCTAACAATAGACATTCAATAGAGGGTGGTGAAAACCAGGACGCAGGCAGTAAGTGGCAACATAAAGCCAGCCTGTTAGAGACAGGGACTGAGGGAAGGATTCAAAACAAACCAAAGGCAAGAAGACCCCACAAAATGAGAGTCAGGTCTGCTGGAAGGTACACACCTGCAATCCTAGCACCTGAGAGGCAGAGGCAGGTGTAGGATCATGGTGAGTTCAAGCCCAACCTGAACTACATAGTTAGGACCAGTCTCAAATAAATGCTCACATACACACTCCACACTAAAAAGTACATCTACACACAGGCACACACACACATACACACATACACAACACACACATATATTAGCTGTGGAGATTTAGAATAGAGCAATGAATAAGTAAGGTTTTTATGAGCTCATCTCTAAGATAATTCTCCATAAGCTACACATTTAAAAATGCATTTTAGGCATTTTTTTTAAAAACGTTTATTTTATATGTATTTGTGTTTTGCCTGCCGTATGTGTGTGTGAGGGTGTCAGATCCCCTGGGACTGGAGTTAATTACACTCACTGCAACTTTCAGTGTTTCCCAGTGAGCCCAGTGAGCACTTGAAATGTGACTAGTGCCCCCAAGAAACTGAAATTTTAAATTTCACTTCTTTAATTTAAGTTTGTGACATGGGACTACTGTATTTGAACAGGCGTGCAATAGAGACTGTTCTTTTCATCTGTCCTAAAGACCACTTGACTACTTCCCAGGTCTCATCTGTATCAACTTCTTCCTAGCTCTGGACTGGGACATCTTTCTTGCTGTGGCACCTGGCCTCTCAGACGGCCGTTGTCTCCAGGCCTCATTTTCTGGGCCCTCCACTGTCAGTATCTTGCTTTGTTTTGTTTCTGAGTCATTCGATCTTTCAGCAAACTTCCCCTCCAGAGTCAGAACCTCTGGGCAGAACCAAAAGCAAAGGAGTTACCCAGAGCGACCCAGAAAGGAAGCTGGGATGGTCAAATGTCTCCTCAATGACCTCTAAGAAAATTCAAAGGAACTGTATACTAGGCAGCTGCTACTGCAACCTGCCTTGAGGAGTGAAGGGAAGCCAGCACTTCACAGATGTAGCTGGCAGATGTGTGGTCATGTGGCTGATCTGAGTTCATGAAACAGGCGTCCTCGAGGCGGAAGCGCAACCAATCTGCTCTGAGGTGCAGTGAAATCGTGACCGCCATGGGGTCTCCGCCTTAGGCCACTATTCCCCTGGTGGCCAGGACGCTAACCTGTGAGTGCCGTGTGTGCTCTCCATGGTCCTGAAATTTTCCCCAGCCTTTCCAGGTCTCAGCTTTTACATCTGTAAGTTGGGGATTTTTAAGACAGAGCAGACCATTTTAGCACAGGGTCCTGGGGTCCTTCATAGTCCATCCATGTATTGGTACCACCTTCAGAATTGAAGGTGTGAGCACCCCCTCAGCGTATCTACTCAATACCACAGTTGTCTGTGGGCACCAATTTAAACCATTTCAGGCTGGGCATGGTGATACACACCTGCTATCCCAGCACTCAGGACGACTGAAGCAGGAAGACAGAGGGCCAGCAGTACTTTTTGTTCCTAGGAGCCTGAGCCCCACTTTACCCCCACCCCTCCCTGTGGCCCTTGAGACATTGAAGCCCAGTCATGGCTTTAAGCTACCCTCCAGTGGGGCGTTTCCCCCATGAAGCAAGTTCGATCTTCACCCAGAATGCTGTCAGAAAGGCAGGGCCCACTACTTACTCTGCCATGCCCTGCCTGCAAGCCTGTGTGGCCTGGTTTATATCGTTTCTTCATCCCTGTAGCTGGGATCTACAGACCTGAGCATGGAGGTGAGCAAAAGCCCTGTCTTCACAGAGCTTGGGGCTAGAGGGAGGAGAGATTATGGGCTGTGGACCAGCTATCAACTCCAGCTAGTGAGAAGAGGCTTAGCCTAGATAATCCCACCAAGAGCCCACAATTTATGAGTGAAGATAAACTCTCTACAGAGAGAGGCCTTTGAAGTGAGGCTGAGTGACAGGCACTGAGAAGGGTTCAGGCAGCAGTGGGCAGGCCTATCAGAGCTGTCCCTTCTCAGCCAGAGTTTCATCCTAAGCCCCAGGACAGACCTTTACTCTGAACCTTACTTGGTAGATCAGTTGACTTTTTGAGTCAAAAGTCTTGTGTAACCCAGGCTGGCCCCAAACTTACTACATAGCCATTGTTGGCCTTGAACTCCTAGTCACCCCCCCTTCTTCTACTTCCTGAGAGTTAGGACTCTGGGCATGCACCACTGGGTCCTAGAGCACAGATTGTGTACCTTCCCCAGACTAGGAGCCCCTCCCCCAGCCTGCTCTGTGGGGTGCCCTGGGCTCACTTTTGTCCTAGTCTGGATAGGAGCAAGGGCAGAATTGGCAGCTGTTTGCCCCTTGATCAGGGCTACTCTGACGCTCTGACTGGAGCCCCTCCTTCTCATAGGGAACATTATAATTCCTCCGCCAAAGTAGGTTCAGTTTCAGCTCTTAGGTCGGACCTCGCCACAGGGATTAAAGTCTTTACACAAAGCATGCAGGGGGATGGGGAGAAAATGCCGTGTCAGAAAGTTAATTTTTGAGCTGGGGAATGATTTCCAGGCAGCCCAGGTGACTTTCCCCTTTGCTCCAGGCTGGCCCCTCTGCCCATGAGGGAAAGAGAAGGAAATAGCCAAGGGTAGTGGCTCACAGAACCCCAAATCCACTCTAGCATCCCTTCCTCTCGCCAGCTTCCCTGGAACCTTTATCAGGGTGCGAGTGGGTGGTGACCAGGATGGTAGTAGAGAGTCAGGTGACCCTTCGGGGATAAGGAAGGGGACCGGCTGCCCACAGTGCTACCTGCTGCTTCCTTGAGGCTCATGTAGGCCCCAGGAACACACAACCACTGTGAGGTCCCAAACTTGGGGCTCCAGCAGGGAAACAGCCAAGCAGGGCTGGAAGTGTCAGGCTTAGGGGCTCAGGTTGTGGTGTGTGACCTTGGCCAAGCTACCTCCTTCACTGAGCTACGCTTCACAGACAGCACCGGAAAATGGCATCTTATTACGACCACAGAGGGGTTGGCATCTGGAAGACAGGTAGTCCCCCACAAAGCAGGTTTGGGACCAAGGGGGGGCAGCAGTAGACAGGGAACCGAGAGGGAGGCAAAAACCTGGACCCATAGGAACCTGCAGCTTAAGGAATGGTGTCCAGCACCATGGTGCCTGGGTTCGAATCCTGCCTCTATTAACTCTTTTTAAAAGAATTTTAACGTCTTAGCACAGCTATGGTGAGGGTTCTCTATCTCTGGCAGCCAAGCGTGGTGCAGAGTCAGTCACATCCGTGAGCTACAAATGTGAGGCCACTTCCCGCAGATGGCTGTCATTTTGTGCACATTACGAGCTTTTTACGTTATGTTTGCCCTACCTGGTGGCCTAACACTCTGAAGGCTGAAGCAGGAGGACTGAACGTTTGCAGCCAGCCTAGGCTACTTTATAAGACTCCTGTCTCAAACAAAGCCAAACAAAAGGAGGTAGGCCTCAGACTTTGCTCCTGACTTCTGCAAGGGACTCCAGGTCTTTTCTGTGATGTCATTTAGACACAGACACTGAAGAGCCGAGTGTTTGGAGCACAGACCACTGGTCGGTGGCCCACAGGCCTAACAACACAAACAAGAGCCCAACAGAAATGTGCTCCGCCAAGCCAAGAAGCATCCTAGTCAGAGGCCTCCACTAGTAAACGGGGGACCTGTGAAGGCCTCAGAGACCCGGAGACAAGGCCAGGAGGTGTCATCCAGTCCTAGGTGCAGACTCTGTACTGCAGCTCCTAGACTTCAAGAGCTCTGGGGCAAGTGTTTATCACTTCTGAGCCTCCCCGTGTCAGTTTGTAAATAAGGTTTACAGAAGGTGCTCTCAGAGTACCAGAAACCTGTAAGTCTGACTCTCAGGTTCCCCTATCTGTCTTATAGAAAGCAACTAAGGGGAGAAAGGAGGGACTGGAGAGGGCAATGCCGCCCCTGTCCCCACCCATCCACAGGGGAGAGAGCAGGGACAGGAGAACTGGTGGGGAGCGGGAATGTTGCCCCCTGCCCCCGCTCAGCCCTCAGCACAGTGCTGACCCCTGGACTCATTAGTAGATGTCCCAACAAGTACAAGCTTCTGGAGCCATTCATTAAAAGTGGTCCTGGGGCAGCTCACACTCTCTGGCTGCCTAAGCCCTCACTAATCATTCACAAACCAGCAGGCAGGCAGGCACCAGTCAGGAATGGCCCCAGATCAGGGGTCCCCACAGCCTGACTCAACCCTCAGCAGACTGTGTTCCTCTGGGAAAAGAAGCTGACTTACTGTATGACCTTGAGCAGCTCCTCCCTTGGCTGTGCCTCAATTTCCCCAACTGTCCCACAATCCCATCAACTCTAAACGTGGAGTCCAGGAGAGGCCTCCCACCCTTAGCAGCCCAATGCAGTAAGGAGGTCGACCTTCTCTGGCTTGGGGAGAGTCCATTCCTGGTGGGATGAGCTTCAAATCCCATCTAGGCTGTTTCAGTCTGTGACCATGGTCCCAGACGGTTGAAGGTAGAAAGCCTAGACATTCAAGGTCATCCTCAGCTACTTGAGGAGTTCAAGGCTAGCCTGGGCTACGTGAGACCCTGTCTCAAAAAACAAAAGAATGCTTCCTTTGACTTTGTATTGAGCACATGAATCTGAGGCACCTGTGTGCCTGGTACTGGGTGCAAGGCTGAGCCTGACAGAAGGGTCCAGTGTACCTTGTGTCTGTGCAGAGGTGAGCGTGGTGAGGAAACGGAGGCTGGTGAGCATGTGCCTGGCTTCTACTCAAAGGGGGATCTTAGCCCAGCCCAGATGCTTCATGGGTTAGATGCCTTATCGCCTTGTGTCCATGGCTTCGTGGCATGGGGTCACTTGCCCCACCTCAGTGATCCTGCCATTGTCCTACCCAGGAAACTGGTCCTGTGCTCCTAGGCCTGGCCCTGGGACTCTCCAGGTTCCTTTTGACAGGGAGCCTCACGGACCCTCCCTCTCCAGGGTTCTTTGAGCCAAAGATAAGAAGGACAAGAGAGTGGCCACTGAGATTGTTCTCCGCACAGGCAGCCCACTAGTGCAGATGAGCCTTATTCCAGCTTAGAGGGAAAGAAAGGGGGCTCTAAGAAGTGAAGAGGAGAGGCCCAAAGGGTTCATGGATGAGCCCCATGTCCTGTTAAAGCCACCAGTAATGTAATGCAAATATCTATGCTCCATGCTAGTCCTCAGTACTGCAAAGGGCTGCCCAAGCACCCCTAATGGGTGTTGCTCCTCGGTTTCTCAGATATGCAAACCAGTCTCCCTATCCCTGCCAGCTGCTTTTCAGCACTTTTTTTTTTTTACAGAGGTGGAAACTGCAGCATAGAAAATCTGAATATCTTTCCCAAGTTCAAAGAACCAGGAAGGGGAAAAACAAGACTAGCCCAAGCCACTATCCCACCTGCTTCTGGAGTCCATACCCAACCTGGAGGTGATTCTGCAGGCTACACCAGCTCATGGTAGGCAGGCCCCTGCTCAGTACACAGCAAAACACCTTCCGTGGGAAAGGTTCTATGTGCTCTTCCACTTCCTGTCTACCCTCTGGCTCCGCTTGGAGGGTGGGTAGAGCTGTCTATAGGTTCCTTCTTGCTAGAAGGTGAGACTGAGGCAGGGAGGACTGGGCCAGAAGCACCCTCAGGGTGACTGTCTCAGCCACAGCAGCTTGGTCAAGTAGATTCCACCCCAGTCTGTGGAGTCTCAGTTCCACTGGGTGACTCCTGGAAGGACGGGCCCATTGTGCTGAAGGGCAAGTTGAGGCTCGGAGAGGGCAGCAGCCCACCAGTGTTGCTTATCTAACACCTGGAGGTGTGGCTTCAGGCCAGCTTGAGACGGCTGCTGTGCTGGGAGGTGCAGTGAAAGGGGAGTTTGTGCACAGGGTGGGGACATTGAAGAAGGCTGCCCAGGGGAATGATGGGTTAATCACATGCTAAGCTGGGACTCTGGAAGTGTCTGGGGCTCGCCAGAAGACAGATTTTTATGGAGACTGGAATGGACATAGGTAGTCGAGCTGGAGGTGGGGAAGAGAATTTAGGCTTGGCCACTGGATTTAAGGCTTGGCTTTTCAGCCAACTGTATAATATTGAGCCTCTCTATGCCCGAGTCGGTGATATCATCTGATGAGTGCAGGGTGGCCCTAGCGCCTGCCAGGTGCCCTGGGGAAGCAGCCCTGACTCACACGTGTTAGTTCTTTGGTCTCTCTAGATGTCTAACTTTGCCATTAGGAAAGTTGGGCCACAGTGGGATCAGCAAGCCGTGGGTACTGCCTGGCCTCAGAGGGTCATGGAAAGGTAAGGGCTGGGAAGCAGGGTCACCCTGGCTCTCCTGGCTCTGGTCATCTCCAGGCCCAAGCCTGGGATCTAGATGGTGCCTTCCTTGAAGTGGCGGAGATAATGAAAGATAGTCTTGTTTCACCTTCCAACATCCAGCTGTACCCTGCATGTCCTTGTTCTCTCTCTCTCTCTCTCTCTCTCTCTCTCTCTCTCCTGAAAACTGTTGATTCAGGGAGCTGGGGTGAGGAGCAATGAGAGGGAAGCTTTCTCTGCCCCCTTTAACCCTTTCTTGCCCTGTGTGGAACCGGAAGCAGCTGGGAAAACCTCTCATGCACTGAGCAGGGCACTCAAGAGGAAACAGGCATGGCGGGCTCCTGAGTCACTACCCACTCTGTCGATGACTTCTGGGGCTTGAACGATGCAGTGGTAAGGTCTGGGGAGAATAGTAGAGACTCACCATCTCTTGTGTAACAGGATGACCCAGGCATACCTCTCAGCCATGAACCCTGAGTGTGCTTCTGGCCCTCCTCGCCTCAGTCTCTCCTTTCAGGAGGCAGGAACCTGTACCCAGCTCTGCTGACCCTCCAAGCTGAGCCGCCCAGGGAGGAAGTGGAAGCACACACAGAACCCTTTCTTCTGTGGTCATCCTTTCATTCCCTCTACCAGAAGCATCCAGTGTGAGGAGTCAACAACACTGACACCCAGCACCGCACACAGGCACCCGAACCTACTGCAGAGGTTTGAGGCCCAGGATGCAGACCATCCCGGTTCAGCCATAGTTTCAACTCATGTTAACCGGATCTGTGGACAGAGGAGTTGCTGAACTTGCCCCCTGCCTCAGTTCACCCATTTCTGAAAAGAGTGGCTGTGATCAGTGAGGGAGCCAACGCATGGCTGAAGCGTGGCTTGGGGGGTGGCATGTGTAGTACATCCTCTAAAAAGAGTGACCTCATTGTTCCCCTCCACCTTTCTCCAGGAAGACAGTGACCCTGGTGCCTCATTCACGCTGAGCTTCTGTAAATCAAGGGGGAGGGGGAGCTTCAAAAAGGAATCCGTAGGTCAGTGCCTGGCGCAGGTGTCCTTGCAGCTGACGTGGCACTGAGGCGACCAGGGGCAGCTGTTGGAAAGGCTGGGGGAGAAACGCTTCCTGTGTCACGTGCAGTTTAGGTAGGGCCATCCCCCTGTACTATTCTCTCCTGTACTCTCCAAGAAAGAAACTTGGAAAAAATATCCCATTCAAAATAGATCCCCCAAAATTAAGTACTTGTGAATACAGTTAACCAAAGAAGAGAAAGACCTCACAATGAAAATGTTAAGTCATTAAAAACAGAAATCACAGAAGATACTCACTGATGGGAAGACCACCCACGCTCCTGGATTGGCAAACTTAATATTGTGGAGATGGCTACCCTACCAAAATTAATGTGTGGGTTTAATGCAATACCTATCAAAATTCTGATGCCACACCTCACCGATCTAGAAAAAAAACAAACCAAAAATTCAAATGGGATCACAGATAGCCCAAGCAACCCTAAGGAGTAGAAACATAGTTGGAAGGGTCACCACTCTTGACCTCAAATTATACTACAGAGCTATAGTGGCAAAGCCAGCCTGGTGTTGCGTAAAAACAGACAGGTCGACTGGAACAGAATTGGGAACCTGGAAATAAACTGACAAAGCCACCTAGGTTTTGACAAAGGAGGCAAAAATGTACATTGGAAAAAGGAGAGCTTGTTAAACTGGTGCTGACAGAACTGGGAATCCACCTGCAGAAGACAGACATTTGATTCCACTTTTCACCCTACCCAAATATCAGTGTGAGAGAGACGAGAGACCTTAAAATCCAAAACACTGAACATCCTAGACAACAGCCAAGGAAGACTCCTCAAGGCAGCAGGTTTGGCAAGAACTGTCTGACCAGAATACCTACGGCCTGGGAGCCAGCCCCAAGTACCAACAGCTGGAACTCTGTGGAGATAAAGTCAGCACATGGAGAAGGAAACAGCCAGCAGAGTTAACAGTGGGTATGGGAGGTTCACAGGATGGTCAGGCCTGCTTCAGACAGGGGCTAAGAGCAGAACTTACAAAGAATCTCAGAAATTAAAAGTCAAGGCAATAAATTCATCAGCAAATGGGCAAATGAAAAGAATAGGCAGCTTCCAAAAGGAAGGAGGGAAGGAAG
>LOJH01022660.1:0-15826 GCA_001685095.1 Ellobius talpinus
GGACGAAAAGCAGGCCTGCGCCTCCCCTATCACTACATTGAGTGATGTGCCTGGTGCCCACTGAGGGCAGGAGAGGGTATTGATTGCTGCTCACCATGGCAACACAAAGATCCAAGACTATAGGAGCAAAACCTTAACCAGACAGGGGGAATGGGGTATGTACAGTGCCCAATGACAACTTTGAGACACAGATTCATTGTTAGTAGACTGGCAAGTGAAGAATGGGTATGCTTTTTCTTAGTAACCTTGGTTGCACATCTGTGACTCTGACCTTGTGTAAGCTGCAGTTTTCTTTTTACAAAAAGCCTTTAGTCTAGTTGAACTTGTTCTGAGGCGAAAATTAGTTAATTATGTGTAGTTAACAAGGAGGCTTTTAGGTGTTTGTAGCCTGTAGACAACAGATTTAGTTATGAAGCATGTCCCAGTATATATTCTATATATCAAAACTATATAGCTAAATGAAAAGCCATCTATTTGACTATCCAGATATGTATGCCCATAAGATTGAGATGCAATCATAAGATGTACATAAGATACATGTACACATTGTATGAAAATGCATAATAGGGAGATCCATTGCTGTTATTGCACAAGTGAAATTACAGATGAGAGCAAGTTTTCGGAGTAAGTTGTATTGTGTCATGGCCTGCAATAGGCCATGATAAATGGTCCTGACATCTCACCCTTTTCTGTTTAAAAAGAGAAGTATGTAAGTCAGTCTTAGGGCAGTGCTTTTCAATCTGCTGGCAGAGCGAATCCAGGACACTTGAAGTTCAGACATGCTGTAACTCTTTTCCTTGGTCATCTGCCGATGTGTCAATAGAGGTCTCTTTGCCTGTACTCTAACACTGACCAACTATTTGCCGATGAAGATAATTGCAGGAGGGCGGACTTCTGAGTTTATACAAATACTTGATTGAGAGAGCAAGGACATTAACTGTGATTACTTTCTTGTCAGAATCACACACTGCAGGGGGAGTTATCCAATACACCAATGCATAAGGAAAATTATGCTCGGTAAACTATTAACACACTGCAGTATTGTGAGGGAAAGAGCTCTTCACACAAGAAGCCTGCAACAGAGACAGCCTAACACATCCAGAAGGCAGTATTGCTCATCGCCCTGCAGGTAAGGTTAATGAGATGTAAATCTCTGTGACATTACTCCTCATCTTGCTAAATGAGGGGTCCCACATGAGATAAGCATCTCTGATGGTTTGACCCCTGATGTACTTTGCAGTAGCAAACTCAGGTCCTCCAGAACCGCAAGTGCTCTTAACTGCCAGGCCATCTTTCCTGTTTCCTTCCCAAAGTTTTAAGTGAATTTTTTTTCTATCAGTAAAGTTGGGAATGTTGGGTAAATGTTTCTCAAAGGGGAATTTTGAATGCACAAAAGTTGAAGCAGCTCTCTCCCAGGCCAACCTAGGAATTTTAGTACTTGTGATACAGCTTAGTGTCCTGCTACCTACATATGAGCAGTTACCCTACAAGACTCCTGCTCCCCCGCCTGCTGTCAACCTTCAACTCTTGTCAGGAGACGCAAAACATGTTGTAAACCAGCACTTAAAAGCTTCCCCTTATCTCTGATTTCTACACAGGTAAAAATCAAAGGGCTCCAGCCAGCTAATTTGCCAAGCTGTAGGTGTTTATGAGGTACAATGTGAGGGGGACAGGGTCATGTCAGTAAGCTCAGACTGTAGTAGACACACCACAGTGGACTATCTTCAATTCGGTGCTCTCAACTCTAATTATCTCAAGGCTCCAATCATTGTTCTGTGTGTGAATGGATTAAACCAGAGTTATCTGGTTTGCTCTGATCACCAGAAAACTAATTTTTGACCATGTAGTCAATTTGAGAACCCATTTACTTGATGTTTTGACTCACTAGTTCCTAGTTGTCACAAGAGAAGGGATCAATATCATGTAATCGTTCATCTTTTAAATTTGTGTGTGCACATATGCATTGCACCTACATTAGTTATTTTCTCACTATAATGCATAAATGTGGTTCAGTTTTACTCTGCACCCAAATCTTTTCATATGGCATATATTGCAAATCTGTCTTATCTTCTGGGTGGCTTGTTTGGGGGCAGGGCGTTAATTATTTTAATGTTAATATTTGAAGTTGCTAGTTGCCTTATTGCTTAATTTTTCTACTGTTAAGACAAACCCCTGGTAAGTATTTCGGTACACTCCTCTAACCCCAGCACTCAAGCATCAGAAGCAGGAAGATCTGGTGAGTTTGAGGTCAGCCCGATCTACATAATGAGACCTGAATTGGAAAGATGGCTCAGTGGTTAAGAGCACTAGCTGCTCATCCAAAGGATACAGGTGCAATTCCTGGCATCCATGTGGTATCTCACAGCCCTGTAAGTCCAGTTCCAAACCTTCTCATGGCCTCCCTGGGGACCAGGTCCACAGTTGGCCCATAGGCATACGTTTAACCAAAACAGCTATATACATAAAATAATTTTCAAAACTTAAAAAAAATTGCCTAGTATTTCCTTAAATCATCTACCTATAGATTCCAGAAGTCTTTTACTTTTTAACATTTAAATCTGCAAAATCTTGAATATTATGCACACACTGGCAAATTCAAAACACAATGCAGTTTTTCAAGTAGATTGCCTTTCCCCATTTTGCTTCTTAAAATCGGGTCTTTTGTTTCTTAGGCTAATGCTAAACTCATGGACTACTTGCTTCTGCAGTACTGAGATCTCAGGGGTGATCTAGCCTCATGTCTTAAACTTCTGGTAGTTTCTCCTGCTGTCCTATGGTGCTTGATAAGTTTTGGATAGAAATGCAAATTCCTTGAGGACGCTTCTTTCCCATGGGCTATTTCTTCATTTGTTCACTAAGTATTAGGCTGTGCAAATGCTAGTCTATATCATGCTGGCATGGACCTCACTATATAGCTGGAGGAAAATCTTAAACTTTGATGTTATTGTTTCCACCTCTTAACTGTTTAAATTAATTACAGTGTTCTACTTTTCTTAGTACGGTTTTGTACTTTTTCTTATGAGACAGCATTTCAATCATTCATGTTGGCCTATACTTACCATGTAGCCCAGACTGGCTTTCAACTTGGGAACCTACTGCCTTAGCCAACAGAGTCACTAAGAAGACAGACATTCTTCACAGCACTTCTCCTGTGTCTCCTAATGAGGACAGTGTGATTTGATTTAGGGTTTATCTTGAAAACTCAGGATGACATCATTCATATTCTGGTCTTTAGCTTAATTACAAATGCAATAACACTTATTACTAATAGGTTACATTTAGAGGTTCGTAGAGTTTCCCTCAAACACACACACACACACACACACACACACACTCAGTGGAGTATGGGCTCCTACACAATAAATATATGTAATAAAAGATTCTCATCAGCACTTCATACTTCCAATTTTATTTTTTTGTGAAAATCATATATAACTTGAATTACATTATGTCTTCTACTCAGCTCTTTAAAAGACACCCTGCTAAACACAAAACTCAATATCTGATTTTTAATTTTCCTTCTTTACTTAAAAGCTTTCACTGATATTGTGCCTCTCATTTTTATGTTATCTACTGTGCATATTTTTCTAATTAAAATGTGTCATTTATTTCTAAATGCTTTATATATTTTATCTTTTGGTTTATTGGTTTTAATTGTATTTGCTTTAATAGAAGTCTCCTAGGCTTCTTTAAAATATTAGGTAACTTAACAATTTGGGGACATTGCTGTGCAGCTACATGGAATGTCTACCTAATGTTTATGTTCTGAGTGTTTGATCTTCAAATTGTGACACTATTTGGAGAAGTATTTTAAACTTTAGAATGTGTAACACAGTTGGGCAAGGTCACAAAGACAGGACTTTGAAGAATAAATCTGGTACCTTCTCTTTGTATTATGCTTCCTATCTTTAAATCTGTCTATGTTCTTTGTGCTGGGGATTAGTTACACAATATACTTGCAGAGACATATGCCTTATTACTAAGGTACACTCTGACCTTCAGCTGCTATATTTATAGACAAACTTCACATATTCTATGTGGTTATGCTAAAGCAACTCAAGGAAATAAAGCCTACTATCCAGAAAGTACAGATATTTATGTATGTATGTATGGCCTTTAATAGATTAGTTTCAACTACAAAGTTCCAGTGATAACAACAAATTCATCAAAACATTGCCTAGGGGCCTACAGCTCAGGATACAGCACTTGCCTAGAATTCCTGATTGTGATTTTGATCCAATGCATTACAATAGGGAACAAACCCTAAAAAATAAAATAAAAATTGCAGGTTGGGCGGTGGTGGCACACGCCTTTATTCCCAGCACCAGGGAGGCAGAGGCAGGCAGATCTCTGTGAGTTCGAGGCCAACCTGGTCTACAAAAGCTAGTTTCAGAACAGGCTCCAAATCTACAGAAAAACCCTGTCTCGAAAAACAAAAACAACAAAAAAAAGAAAGAAAAATAAAAGTTGCTTGTTATTGACAAGGAATATTATTATGTTACTTCACTTGAAAATTAACGTGAAAATAACATATACTGATGTTTTGCTGTACAATTTCCTAATGTATAAAAAATTGGTATTTTTCTACTGTGTGCTCATGTCCTGTATGCATGTGTATGGGTACATAACTATGCACATGCAGAAGACAGAAGACACTCAAGCTACAAATCAAGATTTTGTCTCAAAACTAAACAACTATAAAAATGTGACATCAAAATGTCAAAAAAGCATCAAAATGTCTGAGACATTAAAACTTATAGAGAATTTTAACTGATTTACAAATGCCCCATGAATGTAAATACTTTAAATCAAGATAACACATGAAAACTTGTATGTGAAGATGTACAGTGCAAGACTCATACGAATGCTGCCACTGGGCCACATTTAAACAAGTTAACATTTAAACCTCACATGTATTCCCGCTTTCATGTGTTAACTGAAGGCTGGTGCTGTGGTAACACGGCTGAATGCCTTTTCTAGAATCCTTACATCTATGCTTTGTTGGTGAAGCTTTGTAATAAACTCAGCTGGACTACTAAAGTGTTTTCAAATTGGACTCCTCTGCTTAATCACCTCTATTGGGTTTCTGATGCCAGATGAATTTTAAGTTCAATTCAGAAGTTTTGGTACTCTTCATATTCTCAGGGTTTTAAATACAAAGTTTGCAATAAATTCATTACCTGACATGGGGCACTTCAAGAAGGCTTTATTGCTTTTAACCATATGGAATGGTATCATATATTGCTAAGACTAGTCTTCAATTACTGTGTGTGAATAAACCTGCAGGATGATGATCTACACTTGAAAGCATACAGTATATACCTCACTACAATTTTTGCTGTACCTGGGATATCACATATGAACTTTCTAATGTAGAGGCCTGACTTCTATTCCAAAACATGTCTAATTTTATTAATTTCATTGGGCCCCACACCTGCATAAGTTTCCAGGTGTGAATTCATGGAACTTAATGTTAGAAAGTTTTCCTCTGTTCTTTACATCCAATGTTACTCACCTACAATATACTCAATTCAGCTGAAGAACGACACAGCTTTTCTACACGTGTTAAATTAATAGGAGACATTCCCACCCATATATGGCTTCTCTTACAAAGAGAACTGTGGTACCATGCCTTCCAACAATCTTCACAGTCGCATGTTTCATTGTGGTATGTGTTCACTGGTAGAGTAATAGCTGACTTACATTAGGAACTTCCCAGAGTTTTCACATTAATCAGATTCTCACCTGCAAGCGTTCTGATTATACACTTGGGTGAGATTTCACGGATTCTTTACACTCTTAGGCTTTCTCATCTGCCATTGAGTGAGGTGTGACATGAGGAAGAGCTTCTGCATTTGATACATTTACAGGGTTTCTCCTTTGTATAAGTTCTTTCACGCACAGAGAAGGCGGATTTGCTGTGAAACGTCCTGCATTATTTGCATCTAATGACTTCTCACGTGCATGAGTTCGCTGATGTCGAGTGAGTTGTTTCTTGAAGTAGTAAGCTTTCCTACAATGTTCACACGTGTAGGGCTTTTCACCTGTATGAATTCTCTGGTGCTGAGTGAGGTGTGACATCCAGGAAAAAGCTTTCCCACATTCTGCACAATGAAATGACTTCTCACTTGCGTGAGTTTTCTGATGTAGAGAAAGGTATTTCTTGCAGTAGAATGCTTTCTTGCATTCTGTGCATTGATAGGGCTTCTCACCTGTATGAACTCGATGATGCTCAATGAGCAAATACTTGTTATAGAAGGCTTTTCCACACTGTTTGCATTCATAGGGCTTCTCACCTGTATGAGTTTTCTGATGTGCAGTAAGCCCAGACTTGCTGTAGAAGGCTTTCCCACATTGCTTACATTCATAGGGCTTCTCATCAGTGTGAGTCTTCTGATGAACAGTAAGCTGTGCCTGAGAATAAAATGCTTTCCTACAGTCTGTGCATTCGTAGAGTTTGTCACTTATATGAGTTCTCTGATGTACAGTGAGGTGGGACTTACAGTAAAATGCTTTTCCACATTGTTTACAATCATAAGGCTTCTCCCCAGTATGAGTTTTCTGATGCAAAGTAAGGTTAGACCTCCAGTAGAACGCTTTTCCACACTGTTTACATTCAAAGCGCCTCTCAGCAGTATGCGTCTTCAGATGATGAGTAAGCTGTTTCTTAAAGTAGAAAGCTTTGGGGCACTGTGTACACTCAAATGGCTTCTCATCTGTATGAGTCTTCTGATGTCGAGTGAGGCACGCACTGAAAGAGAAAGCTTTGCCACATTCCGTACACTCATAAGGTTTCTCACTTACATGAATTCTCTGATGCAGAGAAAGGTGTGTGTTACAGTAGAAAGATTTTCCACATTTCAAACATTCATACGGCTTCTCCCCTGTATGGCTCCTCTGGTGTCGAGTGAGTTGTGACTTATAGTAAAATACTTTCCTACACTCCGTACATTCATGTGGCTTCTCCCCTGTATGACTTCTCTGATGCACAGTGAGATGTGACTTATAGCTGAATGATTTTCCGCATTCTGTACACTCATAAGGCTTCTCGCCGGTATGACTTCTCTGGTGTTCAGTGATTTGAGACTTGTAGTAGAAATACTTCCCACATTCCAGACATTTGTAGGGCTTCTCATCTGAATGATTGATCTGACGCTGAGACATGGTGTGGGAAGCTTTCCCACATCCTGAACTCTCATATGGCTTCTCACCAATAGGACTTCTCTGATGTTCAGTGAGGTGTGACTTCCAAGAGAATGCATTCCTGCACTGTCTATGTGCACAGGGTGCCTCCTCTTTAAGTCTCTGACAGTTACTGAGAAGGGACTTATACATGAAACTTTTCTTACACATGTGTGTCCTCTGATCCCTCGTGTACTGTGACTGCTGGCAGAACGTCTTCACACATCCTGCCCCTTCGTAAGATGTTGTCCCTGGGTGGATTTTCTGTGTCACGTTCAGTTCTGCCTAGAGACAGAGGAATTAGTTATATTTCATACATCCACAGAGCTTTTTCCTAGGATGTGCTTTCTTATTTTTGTTTGGAATCTTTCTTGTGCTATACAGATTAATGTCATATATAATGATTTCTAATATTTACTGAGTTTACCAGGGATCTCTTTAATATAAAAATTCATGTGTAAATAATATTGTCTTTAACAATATCACCGGTTAAATATATTGACAAAACAACTGTCAATTTTGACTGAGATTATGGCAAATTAAGCTGATCAGGATGTCAGAATAATTTTTCCATTATCATTAAAATTATCATGTTCTCCAGCTGGCAACAACCACACAAAAGGGAAAGACACTCAGCTATGAGCTCCTTTGCAAGTGCACAGGAGGGAACAAATGTGTGTACACAAGTTTGTGTGTCTGTGTGCACATGTGAGGTTACTAGAGGTTGTTCTTCAATGTCTTCAGAAATCACTATTCACCCTATTTTTATTTTTATTTTTTATTTTCAGAAAATGTCTCTCACTGGACCTGAAGCTCCCTAGTTTAGATGGAATCATAGGCCAGCAAACCCCAGTGACCCTAATCTCTCCATCTTCATGTACTGGTTAGAGATACATATCACCACAGCAGTCTCTATTTGTGGGTGCTGAGGATCCAAACTCAGGTTCTCATGCTTTCTGCATCAAGTATTTTACTGACTAAATAATGCCCCCAGGCCTGAGTTAATTTTTTTCATTTTTCAAATTATACTTGTGTGTGTATATATGCACGCCATGGCACACATATGGAAGTCAGAGAACAAATTTTGGGGGTTCTCTTCACCATCCACCACAAGGAGTGTGGGGATCAAACTCAGATGTTTAGGCTTGATGACAAGACCCTTTACAAAGTGAGCCATCTTGTTGACCTGGGTTAAGTTCTTGAAGAAACATTCCTAATTTCCAATCTTTATCTTTACATTTGAAATATGATAAAAGCTCATATTAAATACTTTACTTACTTCAACAATTTCTTCATTTGATGTCTGGCTGTTGGTGATTTCAACTTGCCACAAAAGTCCCGTGTGATATTCCTGGTGGTTCTCAATTGGGGCAGTCACTTTATGAACACCTAAGATGACATTAAAAATAACCCCATCCATGAATAACTCTGAAATCTTCTTCATGTGACTTCTTATCCTCATAGAAAATATAAAATAATATTGACTTTTGATAATGGTACACATTTTTGTTCTTCATGAAGAATAAAAAAATTATTTACCTCCCCTTGCAAATAACACTGACTATCCCATGGGATTAAAGGTGTATGCCACTTTGCCCAGGCCAATGTGATTCTTTTCACAGTTGACTAATACATCTGAAATGTGCCTCATCTTTATGATGAATCTAATGATGAGCATAATGGATGATACCATATCTTAGTTACTGTGAGCATGGGACTTGAGGGGCAACCACTGTATCCTTACTCCCATCACACATGTAGCCAGAGATAAGATTCCTACATCATACAGCAGTTTTATTTTCCATACCTGAAAAAATTCCATAGTGGCTGGATAATTCTATATTATCACCACTTATTGCATGGGTTTATATATTCTCAATATTAATTCCATATTGAATGAGTACCTGGAAAAGGTATTTTCCCCCTATGGGATACTTCTCCATTCTGATGACTGCTGGGTAGAAATTATACATTTAAGAAGATAGTATTCATTTTTTTGTTATTATAGCTGTTTTTGTTTGAGCTCTGGTCTCATCTACCATATTCTGGTCTAGAACTTACTATATGGATGATAACCTTGAACTCCTCTCACTTTGGGGGTTTTTAGGCATGAATCACCATGCCCTGCTAAATTCATATTCCACGGCTGTTTATATTCTATTCTATACATATTTTATTAAATTGTGCTCACACAAATTTCTCCAGCTCTTTCAAGATTAAAGGCCTTCTGTTAAGGTCTCTGTTCTATAGGTATAAGAGAAGAAATAGCTGTGTAGGTTCAGTCTTTTATGTGAGGAGATCTCCTTTTGTTGAAACATAGATTCTTGGCAGTTTGAGAAAATGGTGGCTACCGTTGTGTGATTACACTTTTGGACCACTGTATAAGTTCAATACAGAGTCTGTGCCAATGGTTTCTGCCAACAGCTTGCTCCTTTTGCTAATATAGCCCTTACAGTATTATCTGAGAGCAATTACAGTGATATGTCCAGCATCACACCTTTTCTACAGAATTCCAATGCTGGCTGGGATTATTTCTTCTGTAAGAAAATTACATGTTTATATTCTCCCATTTTCTAAAGGATGTGATGTCATTTCCTGGGAGGGCACTGAATGTGTAGATAGCTTTCACTAAAAGGATATTTTAGCAGCTGGCTAGATAGCTCAGCTGGAAAAGATGCTTGTTGTTCAAGCCTGGCAATGTGGCTCCAATCCTTAGAACCTACAGAAGAGAGGAAGGAAAGAGCTCCACACAGTTGTCCTTCGACCTCCACATACATACTATAACACAAATGCCCCAGTCATATACACCATGCCCATCCACACAAGAATAATAAGATATTTAAAGATATTGTGAGTATACTAATTGTGTTAATATAGGAGCACATGAGGTCTTTAATTACTCTGGTGTCTTCCTCAATCTCCCTTTTAAAAAAATAATTTGTCTGTATGTGAGAGTGCACACATGCCACCCCACATGTGTGGAGGTCAGAGGACAAATACATAGGCTTTTCTTCCTTCCATCAACCATACTGGTCTCACGGATTGAACTCAAGCCCCTTTATCAATTGAGCCATCTCGCTAACCCCTCAATTTCATCACTATGTTACAGTTTTAACTGCACACACTACTTAGAACATGTGAGTAATGGAGCACAAATTTCAGATAACAATTAACAAATATGCTGGGTGTGGTGACGCACACCTTTAGTCACAGCACTCTGAAACAAAGGCATGCAGATCTCTGTAAGTTTAAGGCCAGCTTTGTCTACATAATAGACCATAATGTTCCAGGACAGCCAAGGCTACACAGAGAAACCCTGTCTCAAAAAAATAAATAAATAAAACAAGTAATAATAATAAATAATAAAAAGGAAACAAGAGCTGGGTGGGGATGGTGCACATCTTTAATCCCAGCACATTGGAGGCAGAGGCAGGCAGATCTCTGTCTAGTTCAAGGCTAGCCTGGCCTACAAGAGCTAGTTCCAGGACAGGCACCAACGCTACACAAAGAAACCCT
Organism: Ellobius talpinus; assembly: GCA_001685095.1. Taxonomy (NCBI): domain Eukaryota; kingdom Metazoa; phylum Chordata; class Mammalia; order Rodentia; family Cricetidae; genus Ellobius; species Ellobius talpinus. The sequence continues at coordinate 10,699 of LOJH01022660.1, forward strand.
GTCTTGAGAAAAAGAAAACAAGAGCAGAGCTAAAAAAGTGGAAAGTAGTACCCCCACAGATTCATGTGCTTGAATGCTTGAACCATTGAACCATAGGGATTGGCACTATTAAGAGTTGTGACCTTGTTGGGAGTAGGTGAGGCCTTGTTGGAGGAAGTGTGTTACTGTGGAGGTGAGCTTTGAAGTCTCATATTCTCAAAGTATGCCCAGTGTGTCACACAGTCCCCTCTGCTGTCTGCAGATTAAGACATAGAATTCTCAGCTCCTTCTCCTATACCATGTCTGCCTGCATGTCACCATTCTTCCCACCATGACAAGACCTCTGAATTGTAAGCCAGCCCCAATTAAATGTATTCCTTTGTAAGACCATGGTCATGGTGCCTTTTCATAGCAATAAAACTCAAACTAAGACAACAGGTTAAATTAAAAAAAAAACAGAACAAACAGGGAAAGGAATAATGAGAAGGGAACAGAAAAACATAGGTGATAATGAATCTGGTGACAAAATAAAAAAAATACAAGGTTAAATAAGTATACAGGAAGAATAAAAATATAAGCACAAAATAACTGACTAAAAAAGGAAAAAAGTAAAAACTATGAAGTAAAGAGGTTAAAGAAGAGAGGAGAAAAACACACTTGTTTGTTTAATCTGTGTTCTCTGACAGTACTGTCTGTTTGGAGTCAATGGAAGGTGGCAGTTATGGTGTGTTGCTAGAGTCTAATGTAAGTCCTTTGTTCTCACCTTACCAGAGAGTGCTGTATGTCGGCCGACTGCTGGCCTCATCAAGGCTATGTGCCAGCAATAGGACAGCATCCATTTAAAAACTTGCATGTTTGCATGTAAGGGAAACACATAACAGAAACAACCAATACTAGGTGATGGGTTGATATGGCTAATTCTTTCCAGAAACTGCAACAATCAAGAGTCTGGTCGGGGCTAGGTTGATGTGGGATTCCCCTCTGTATGCTGTGACTGCCACTGATTAATAAGAAACTGCTTTGGACCTATAGCAGGGCAGAACAGAGGTAGGCAGAGAAAACTAAACTGAATGTTGGGAGGAAGAAGGTACAGTCAAGAGATGCCATGTAGCCACCACCAGGAACAGATATGTTGGAATCTTGCCGGTAAGCCACAGCCCAGTGACAATACACAGATTAATACAAATGGGTTAAATTAAGGTGTAAGAGTTAGCCAATAAGAAGCTAGAGCTACTGGGCCAAGTAGTGATTTAATTAATACAGTTTCTGTGTGGTTATTTCGGGGCTGAGGAGCCAGGAACAAACAAGTGGCCTCCTACAACACTAGGTATGGTGGTAAAAAGCATTCAACAATGACCAATGTAATGAACTCTCCTTTTGCTGGCCTCCCTAGCTCAGTCTGCATTCACTGACCTGGAAGACTCTGGATAGAGGCTTCTGCTACACTCCATGGCCCATATCCGTGCTCCAACTTGAAGATCAACTCGGGTTTGGTCATGCAGTACCCTGTAAGTGAGAAGTAATAAAGAAATTTTGCAAAAGTGTTAGGTTTAGCCCACAAATATAAGGCAACAGAGCTAACTTGGGTCCTGCGCTTTGATCAGTGAAATTAGAAACTTTTATTAGAGGGTCTACACTAACATTCTTCACTGGCTAGAATGTCATCTTCAATCAGCATAATGGTTTCCAGAAAATATAAGAAAACAGAGGTGAATAAAAGAGAAGACAATAAATTTTAAAAAAAGATATTTGTGATGATTTGGAAGAAAATGGTCTCCAAAGGAATTAGCCTTGTTGCAGGAAGTGTGTCACTGTGGAGACAGGCTTCAAGGTCTCTTTTGATTGAGCTTCCCCCAGTGTGTCTGTCCGTCAACTTCCTGTTGACTGCAAGATGTAGGACTCTCAGCTCCTCCAGCACCATGTCTACCTGCAGGCCTTCATGCTCCCCACCATAATGACAATGGACTGAACCTCTGAAAATGTAAGCGAGGCCACTCAATTAAATGTTTTCCTTATAAGAGTTGTCATGGTCATGGTGTCTCTTCACAGCAATAGAAACCCTAATACTTAGAAACAAATTATACAGGAGAATAATCATAAAAACAATCAACCAAGAGACTGAAGAGATGGCTCGGTGGATAAGAATACTTGATACTGTACAGATCCAGGTTCAGTTTCCAGCACCCATATCAGGTGGCAAACAACGACCTGTAACTCTAGTTCTAGCAAATATAACTCTTTTCTATCCTCTGCAGGTATTGCATACATGTGGCATAAATACAAATGACTTTTAAAAAATGCTTTAAGTAAACTAAATTACTAGGTATGGTGAAGCCAATATTTAATTCCAGCATTTGCAAGGCAGAGGCAGGCACATCACTTTGAGTTAAAGGTCAGTCTGGTCTATATAACGAGTCCTAGGCCAGCCAGGGGCATATAGTGAAACATTTTCTCAAAAATAAACAAATTAAGTAACCCAGGCAGAATTTTAAAAATTGAAAGAATATAAGGCTGATTTAAAATATATCCATCATCACTGAAAAGTAAATATTCCTTCCATGTTTCTTTTATAGAAAATATAAGGACACCAAATAATAATTAGGAGAGACTAGGCATGCATCAAAAAATGACTCAGGGTTATAATCATATAGGAAAAATAGAAGAAAGCCTAGAATTGTATATACAATAACACACACTGGAGGTACAGACATGCATTTTAGCTGTTACCATATTAACCAGCATTACAATGACTTCAAAGCTACACATGGACACAGCATCCAAACCTCAGGTACAGTAACCCTAATGAACAAAGAGAGGCACAAAAAAACCAACAGAGCACATAAAATAATTAGAAACTATGGTCATGTGTGATTCATACTAGGAATGCAGCACTCACCATATGGAAAGCTGAAACTCTCATATCTATGCACTAAATAATATATAGCTGTATTCCTAGATATAGTGGCATCTGCCATTAATCCCAGAAGTCAGTAGTCAGGGCAAACTGATTTCTGTGAGTTCCAGGGCAGCCAGATTTGCATAGTGAGACCCTGTCTCAAAAAAAAAACCTATTATCACAGCAAAAACAGTCATAGGAATACAACGGATGCATAAAAGGTATTTTTATCTTCATAGGAAAAAAACCTCAATAAACTATGACTATATATAACAAACCCGTAGCCCAAGGCTAGGGGAGTGGGGCAAGCCAGAGATGGTTATCTCTAGGAATACAGCAAGATACACTCTTTCACCACCTTTTAGCCTACTAATGAAGACATATGCACCTGATAAGTAAAGAAACAGGAGCCAAAGGAGAAAGCGGAATGGAAAAGTGAGGCTATCTATAAATGATGCTATAAAGAGAAAGCCTTAGACTCTAAACAGAGGACAGTGGATGGCATACCATGTGACAAAGCCAGAAGTCAAACATCAAACTTCACACCTTCTCTCTGCATAAAGAACAAATCTGCAGGGACTGGAGAGATGGCTCAGTGGTTAAGAGCACTGGCTGCTCTTCCAAAGGTCCTGAGTTCAATTCCCAGCAATCACATGGTGGCTCACAACCATCTGTAATGAGATTGGGTGCCCTCTTCTGGCCTGCAGGCATATATGCAGACATAATATTGTATACATAGTAAATAAATAAATCTTAAAAAAAAAAGAGCCGGGTGATGGTGGCCCATGCCTTTAATCCCGGCACTTGGGAGGCAGAGACAGGTGGATCTCTGTGAGGACAGCCTGCTCTACAGATGAAGTTTCAAGTCTGGCTCCATAACTACTGAGAAACCCTGTCTCAGAAACAAGAAACAAAGGACAAATTTGTTGAGAAATTCAGAACATCCCCTTAAAAATGGCCAGGCACGGTAGTGTATTTATGCATTTAATCCCAGCATTTAGGAACCAGAGGAAGCCACATTTCTAGAAGCTTGAGACCAGCTTGGTCTATATATCAAGTTGCAGACCAACCAAGTGCAATCTTGTCTAAAACAAACAAAAACAGAATGCAAACAAACAAAAAAATAGAAAAGAAAAGATTCAATATTGGGGCTGGAGAGATGTTTCAGTGGTTAAGAGAACTTACTGATCTTTCAGAGGATATGAGTTCAAGTCCCAGCAATTGCACAATGGCACATAACCATTGTTAACTATAGTTTTAGAGGATCCAACACCCACTTTTGGCCTCCCAGGGAAATCAGGCTTTTATGTGGTACATAGATACAAATGCATACAAAACTCATACACATTAAATAAATTTAAAAAAAAATAGATTTCATTCAAGATGGTGACAGGTGCCAGCACCTGTGGGACCAAGGAACAGCTCCAAGGAGCCTGAGAGACCCCTGGAGGCTCTGAGGGGAGACGCGTAGCAGGGGACTCTGAAGAGCCCACACTATCTCCTGATGGGAAGAAGCTTTCTTAAAGTGGTCTCGTGAAACCAGAAGGGAAGGATGGTGGAGCAGAGCTGCATGAGGAACAATGGTGAGGCCAGAGGTACAGCCGTGACAGGATGGGAGTAGGGTAGGAGTGGGGCCCAGCAGACGAAGACAGTGTTGTTGCTGAGTAGGGCTCATCCCCAGCCACCACTGCAGGGACTGGGAGCACTGCCAAGAAGTGCTGGCAGGCTGTGCTCTGAACTCGCTGCCCAGCCACACAATTGCCCTGACTGAGCAATGAAAGGATGTCCAAGATAGAGAATGGTTCATTTTCTGGATTGAGCCTCCTCAAAAGACCTCTATGGTCTGTGCTGCCAAGATTCCACATGTAATTTTCAGCACTGCCAAAAATAAATACAAATAAATAAACATTAAAAGTACTGAACCTTTAAAAAGTTTAAAAGTTTTCTTCCAGATTTATTTCATGTTTATGAGGACTTGGCAGCACAGACTATGGAGGTCTTTCTAGGAGCCTGCATGTTTGTATATGCACCAAGTGCATGTCTGGTACCTATAGAGATCAGAAGGGGGCATCAGATACCCAGGAACTGGAGTCAGAGATGGCTGTAAGCCTATAAGCCACTATGTGGATGCTGGCAACCAAACCTGAATCTTTTTTTTTTTGTCAAGACAGGGTTTCTCTGTAGCTTTAGAGCCTGTTTTGGAACTAGTTCTTGTAGACCAGGCTGGCCTCGAACTCACAGAGATCCACCTGC
>LOJH01022661.1:0-19812 GCA_001685095.1 Ellobius talpinus
ATTTCAAAACTGTCTTACCCTGTCTTGGCAAGATTTGACAGTTCTGCTTATCCACACATCCAAAGTGACCTACTTCCTCCAGTTCAGCTCTATAAATTCCCAGAGCATCACTCAAACAGTGCAAGCATCTGGGGTCCCAAGTATTCAGATAATGAGCCTATGAGGGGCATTACAAATTCAAACCACAACAGGATCTTTAGTGACATATAGAAGATGCCGAACATGACAAGCAAACCGCTGTCTGTCACAAGAGGCATTCTTGCTTTCCTCACCCTTCGTGGGCCCCTGACTTCTCACCAGTCCTTTGCCACCTTCCTCTCATCTTCCTTCTCAGATGGATGTTAAAGAGATGTGCTTTTCCTTTTCTCTGGGAAGAGCAGCTCTATCATCCTCCCTTCCTCTCTTGGTATCTAATCAAAACCCACCCCCATCTTCCCATACCAAAGTACAGATTCTCCCACATCCAGATCACTCCTACCCAAAGCGTTATTCCCACTTGATGTGAAACCAGCATATCCGTCATGCTGAATTCTATTTTCCCTTTTGCATCACAGAGTTAATAAAGAGACAAAGAAGCCTTGATCTGAAAAGTGGTCCTTCACTGGTTCACCTTGGTAACTTGCACACACACACACCCCATCCATGACCTTCTGTTTCAAGGTACCTTAGGAAAATCACTTCTTACTTATGACAGACACCATTATCCCATGACAGTCTCTCTGCCCTTTCATTTCATTTGTACAGGGTTTATAAGGGAACCTTACTTAAAGCATCCTTGTGACGATTAAATGAGACAACGCCTTTCAATTGTCTGCCACAGTGTGCAGACCTTTGGGTACGCGCTAAGTAAGTTTCACCACTTCCATTCAACACTCCACAGTAATACATAGATCCACGCAGATCTTCCTGCCTTTTCTCACCAAGTGAACTCTTTCATTCATCGGGTGGTAGGTGCCCTCCTCTCCCTCTCAATGGAGACTGAAGAAAGGGAGGAAAGATAAAGTCTCCCACCCAAGGCCACACAGCTGATGATACACAAGCATGATTTTCTGAGCCCTGTGCTGGTTCCAAAATGCCTGCCCACACCGAGGAGTACCCCCTTTTGAGAGTCAAATGTTGCCTTTGCGAAAGCCAAGCCTGCAGGTGCCAGGGCTAGAGACAAATGCTGTTTCCCGTCCTAGCACCTTGGAATATAACCAGCCCCCCTCCCCAACACCAGATACAAGCTGGAAAACCCTGGTTAAATAACTGCAGTTTCAAAAATAAAAATTTTGTTAAAAATGTAAGCCACGGAGTGACTAAGAGCCAGCAGGAGAGCACATTCTGTGAAAATAGGCACAGAAACTAGGGCAAATATGACACTTTCCCACACCAGTGACACCGGGAAATGGTCTCCAGGGCCTTTCTAGACCTCCGTGTCCTGAAACCTCAAAAGGTCCTGGGGGCACAGAGCAATGTAGAGTCTTCACTTACTTATCAAGTCATTGCCCAAAGATGCCCACAGCTCCTTACGGAGGGGCTGGATTCACAGGCTAGTGGAGGAGAGACATAAAATTAAACAGTCTTATAAATAAGTGCATAGTCACCCTTGCTGTGAAATCCACAAAGGAGGCACAACCGGAGCCATGAGAAACATCTGTGGAAAAATACGTGAGAGCTTGCCGACTCTTGAGGTAATAACAGTCTGAGCCTCTAGACACCACCAGCAACCGACATACACTAAGACACAATGATCTGGAAGGATTTTGCCTTCCTTTCTGCTTTACATTTCTTCCCTGGAGGCATCCACTCCACACTCTTCCTGTGATTTCTCCAGGGCCATCTGTCACGCCTTACATGGCTGTCACCACCTGAACACACAACAGTGAGTGGGGGGTGCAGGTATGGGTACCTCCCACCTGGGCATGGGTTTTATTACTTAAAGCTATGTTGCTCACCTGCTGAAGTAGGCACCAAGACCTCAAGGCCATGTGAAACTAAAGGGCATGGATCCTGACACTTCTCGTGAGCTGCCCAGAGCTCCTCCCACACCCTTGCCTTGTGGGATTCTGCAGTCCTAAGCTCACCCATGCATTCATCAGACTTAGCTAGACCTAGAAATATGGATAGCGAGACTGAATCACAAAGAAGCAGGCTGCTTTCTGGAACATGTGGCTATTCATCTACAGTACAGGTGATGGACAGCCACGAGCTGCCTCTGACAAGACTTTTAGACGCTGAAAAGCCCGCATTGTGCATTTTCCTTTTGTGAATAAATGATAAGTAATGTTTCACTTTATACAAGTACATCACTCTGTCACTTGGTAGTAGAGCACTCCAAGGCTCTCCCTGCCCACTCTGTCTTTCTCAGCAGCTGCTAGAACACAGCCGTCAAAACCTACTTCTAACACATTTTGACCCAAACCCAACTTGAGGCTGATTCTCCCACTCGCAGGAGCCTCCCACTCAGGAAATGTGTTTGACACGGAGCAGAAGCAGAATTCTCAGTATCAAGACCTCTGGTGAGGGATTCCACAGATGGGTAGTCTGTGTGTGTGTCCAACATGCATGAACCAGTTTTTGCTGCCAGATTTTTCTCAACTCGTTTCGAAAATATTGTGTCTGGACTCAAGAAAGAGCGAGGTGCTCCTGAGTGTGCCTCTCTGGCTGCTCCTCCAGCAAGAAAAATAAATGTGAGGTGACAGTTTCCAAACTATGTGCTGGCTGAGGTGAGGGAGCAGGCTGGGCATACATCATCACCCTACACCTATGCCTTCCTACACGGGAAAGGCAATTCTGGCTTCAGCAGTAAGGACCTCGGGAGGATTCGTTCTGTACTTGGGAAGTCTTAACCCGAGACAGACGGCTGGGATTGTAGTCTCTTGACTTCAATGCCCCCTGGGGAGAGATGACAGACTATCCCTGAGGTGTCTGCCTCCTGAGTGAGAGGCACAGAAAGAAGAGACAGCCCAAGGATGTGCCTTTCAGCACTGTGCCATTTATATGTGCATTGCATGCTTACAGAATTTACATTCTTACATGAAAAATATTTCTCAAATTACATCTGTTTTAGGTAAAATTAAGATCTTCAGGACAACATAGAGTTGTTAGGCTCTGGTTCCCCAAAGTCCTGTTGTGGCTAATACATCAGAGAGACCAAGACTGAGGGAGGAAGTGGGGAGTAAAGGGGTGGGGGACAGCTGGATGTAAGAGAGTAGGATGCAGCAAAGCCAGCTCCCCTTCTCTCTCAGATTCCTTTATGTAAATCCAACTGACTACAAAACAGAAGATGACTCAGAAACGGTAGAAAATACTCTAATGCTTTGTCAACTTGAGAAGGATAGTAGGTGTGTGTGTGTGTGCGCGCACACACACACTAAGGTTTTGGCGGTTTTTTGTTTTAATTAGCCACTCTCAAAAATTCAGTTAAAAAGTACATGATGATTATATAATCACAGTAATCACTCAAAATTATCACAAACAGCTGTGTATGTGAGAGAGCCATACACAGAGGCAGACAGACACCAAGAATGAGAAAAGGCGATTAATTAAAACCTAGAGGTTCTAAACATGAATCCACACACCTAAGAGGGTTGTTTAAATTCTTTAGATACCATTATCAAAATCTGTGAGAGATTGTTCCCCAGCTAAAAAGGGTTCCTCAGAACCCAATAGAAAATTGAACAAAGAAAATGAATAGATAATTCACAGAAGGAACCTGAGAGATTAAAAAGCATATAAAATATTCTCAAGGTCATTGATAATTTTAAAAATGCAAATTTGGCATCACAGAACCATCAGCTTGGGACAGAGACAGCAGTGGCCACGTTGGTGAGGCCCAGAGATCCTTGTGCACGTCTGATGAGAACAAAGGCAAAGACCACAGTCCAGAAATGCAGGAATTCCCTCTGACAATCCCTAGAGAAACTTACAAGGGCTCCTAATAAATGACCTGAAGGTGCAGCACCCTTTGCTATGCCATGGAATCTGGACAGAAGTAATGAGTAGACAGAGTGGGTTGTGCAGTAGAGATGAGTGAGAAGTGAAGGACCCAGGCCCTCACCCAGGCCCTTCTTTGACAATTCTGCAGCCATGACAGGCTGCAGAAAAGACCCTGTAGGATGTAGACCCCTAACTCAGCAGGATGTCGTAATCGTTTGCGAATCCGGTCGGTGTGATGAATAACCAGACCAGCTCAAGAACAACGGTTATATTTTTAATAATTGAAAAAGGGGGAAATTCATGCTACCAGAGTGAGAGGTCCGAAATCCGAAATGGTCCAGTGAGCACAGCATAGAGAGTGCATGCACCTTTCTCTCCTGTTTTTCTACCTGGCCTCCAGGCGGCCACACCCTAGCTAGATGTGATTGGCTTAGCTTCCCCATCAGGATGTGCTGTGCCCCTAACCTTGTTCGATCTTGCCTAAGTTATTAAAAAAAATACGAGAAAACCACAAGATACTCCTATATGGTGAATAATCAATCAGAGGGTAGGCTAGCAGGCTCTTACCATGGTTTCCTGATAAAGGTAGAATATATTAACAAGAGATAGCAACCTCCCTGCAGTTGCAAACTAACCAGTTAGTGATGTGGGATTCCCCTCTGTAAGCTGTGAATATGAGTATGTCTTATTACCGTTGGTTAATAGAGAAGTTGCTTTGGCCTATGGAAGGGCAGAATATAGCAAGGTAGGGAATCCAAGCAGAGATAGAGGAAGAATAAAGGCAGAGTCAAGGAGATGCCATGTAGCTGCTGAAGGAGAAAGGCGCTGGAACCTTGCCGGTAGGTCACAGCCTTATGGTGATACACAGATGAATAGAAATAGGTTAATTTAAGATGTAAGAGCTAGCAAGGAACATGCCTAAGCTATTGGCCAAACAGTGTTGTAATTAATTTGGTTTCTATGTGATTATTCAGGTCTGGGAGGCTGGGAAACAGAAAAGCAGTCTCCATTTACCAAATATCAAAAGACAAGTGCCCCCAACCTAGAGGTACACCAATCCTAATCTGTTCCTGTGAAGTCTGTAGCCTGTTAGAGTCCCCCTTGCTTTACCCCTAATACATATCCTGCCCCACTGCTACTCAGGGTCTCTCCAACTCCACTGCTACATCAAATGAACGAAAGACCCAGGTTCAAACTCACAGTTAAAAAGACTTTGTTTTTGCATCAGAGCTGGTCTCTTGACGGTCTTTGGGGATCTGGACTCTGGGTATAACAAGAAGATTCTAGACTGACACACAGAGTGGCATTTAATTTTTTTTGTTGTTGTTTGTTTTTTATTTTTGGTTTTTTGAGACAAGGTCTCTCTGTGTAACACCTCTGGATGTCCTGGAACTCGATTCGTAGACCAAGCCTCAAACTCACAGAGATCCGCCTGCCTCTGCCTCCCAAGTGCTGGGATTAAAGGTGTGCGCCACAACTGGTAGTTCAGGTAATGTCCTCCTGTTACCTTTTCAGGTACTCATTTTTCTAGCTCCTAGGAATGTCCAGCTAGCTGTTCTCTCTTTGGCATGATTACCTCTGTTCTTCCCAAGAGTCGATTCTGAGACACGGAACTCTCTTCCTGCCAATCTCTACCTCAGAGTCTGCTCATAGAAAGCCCAACATAAGACACAGCAACATGGACAGATCACGTAAGCATATGGACAAAGGAAGAAAAAAAATATGTGATAGAAGAAGGATTTCTCTTTTTTGTTGTTTATTTTCAGACAGGGTTTCTCTGTAGCTTTGGAGTCTGTCCTCTGTCCTGGAACTCGCTCTATATAGACTAGGCTGACCTCAAACTCACAAAGATCCATCTTCCTGTCTCTGCCTCCCAAGTGGTAGGATTAAAGGCACGTGCCACCAATACCCAGCCTTTTTTTTAGGTATTATTTCTTATTTAAATGTGTTGTTATTTTTGTGGACTTTTTGTTGTTGTTGTTGTTTTGTTTTGTTTTGTTTTTCAGGACAGGGCTTCCCAGTGAAACAGCCCTAGCTGGCCTTGAACTGTCTCTGTAGACCAGGCTGGCCTCAAACTCACAGAGAGCCATCTACCTCTGCCTCCCACGTCCTGGGATTAAAGAAAGGCATGTGCCACCAAAGACTTAAAATTTCCCTGGAACACTCATGCTGGAGGAAAGTAAAAGGAAGACGCCTTTGTGCAAATGAGGGAAGAAATGTATCTCCCAGGCAGGTATTTCACATTGTTTGGACAGCCAATGAAACCACCTCTTAGGACAAAAGAGACCTTGAGACCATGGTGGATCAGTGATGGGACACACCTTGGCCATGGTCACTAAACTATATATACCCATGGCCCTCTATTTAAACCCCGTGTCAGTACCCCAAAGACACAGTGGTCACTGAATCCCGTTCTTTGCTCCTCTTCCTCATATGGCCACACTCAACAAGCCTTCCTCTCCTTCACTGTTGCCTCTTTAATTAGCATATTGGGACTAGTGACCTTGCCCACCTTGTTGGAGCTGCTGGAGCACAGGTTTTCATCTTATAAGCTCCAGTAGTGCTCCCAGATCTGCCTCCAGAAGCTTCCTGTGATCCTCTTTCCCCCAATGGCCACAGAGCAGCTTGTGGCTTTGGATGTATCAGTGAGGAGAGATGGAGGCTCTTGTGGAGAGCCACCTGGCTGTGGATTTCAAACAACCAAGTCCCAAAAGAATTAAGACACATTCTTCAGGACAAAAATGAGAAAGACCACAGTTTAGAATCTGGCAACCACAGAACACTGGATTTACATTACAGCGTTTCCTTGGATAGGTCTGTTTGCCTGATTTCCCCTGCCAAATTACCCAGGAGTCCTTCTCATTTTGTGCAAAATATAATGAGGTGACACCCATGGAAGATGATCAAATTGAATCTGAGAACAATCTAGGCATTTCTCTTCACAGAGAAAAAATAGAACAGGAGATGAACTAGAGATTGCTTTCATGTTTGACTGTAATATTTTATTAATCCTTTGAAAATTTCATACAATATATTCTGATCATATTCACCCTGCCCCTTCCCCAAACTCCTCCCAGATCTACCTCCATCTCCCTAGAGCTCACCCTCCCCTCATTTTATGTAGACTATTTTTTTAACAAAACACAAAGTCCAATTTGTGTTGCTCATATACTCCTGGGTGTAGGACCAAATGGAACATAGTTGATGTATGAGGGTCTACATCCTTAAAGGAAACTGGTTTTTCCTTCCCCATGAATCATCACTATGTATATCTGTTGAGCCAGGGATAGGACTCATGAGCCTTTCCTGTTCTACTCTAGAATATTGACTGTCAGGCCTGGGTCGGCAACCACAGCTAGTGTGGGCTTCGGTGCAGAAGTCTTGTCATGTCTAGAAGATACCGTACAGCTTTGGTCCGCTCCAACCTCTGACTCTCACAGTCTTTCTTCCTCCTCTTTCACTATGGTCCCTGAGCCCTGGGCATGGAGGATGCTAGAGATATCCCATTTGTGGATAAATGTGGCATTTATTCTCTGTACAGTGCCAGTTGTGAGCTTCTACATTAGCCGCTGTCTACTACACAAAGAAACTTATCTGATGAGGTCAGACAGCTGCACTTATCTATCGGTACAGATGCAAATTTCAAAGGCAGTTTGATACTATGTCCATTTAGTGAAAAAATAGTAGTAGGTTCACCAGGTCCTCCGCTGGGGCCTGTAATCTCCCAAACCATGGGTTCTTGGGCAGATTCACAGTACCAAACAAGTGTGGAGTGGACCTTGAATACAATCAGAAAGTTGTTGGTCACCCCCATGACATTCATGCCACTATCGCACCCGTGGAATTTCTTGCCATAGTTGTCATTTTGTAGTTCACAGAGTTAATAGCTGGATAAGATGGGGACCTTTCCCCTCCCCCTGCAGTCTGCCAGAACTTTCCGGTACTATGAAAGCAAGCCAGGATGGAGGAAAACTTAATGGTCAGTACACATTCAATTTCTTCATGTACTGTGATCAAAGTGAAATCATTTTTAATATCATTTGCATCCTTTTATATATCTGTACGTTTTTAGTTACCTAAGGCCATTATTTTCTGCAATTCATTCCGCTTTTTATCCCCACAGCTATTTTTCATGCTGTCTATTTAACTCAGCTCTGCCCAGTAAGTTTCAAGACCATCAGATACTTTGTAACCAAAGGCATCAGGCCTGAGGCACAAAGTCAGCCTTTACTGAGCGGAACAAACCGGTACTGTGTGGTTTTGTAAACCAGTGACATCTGGGTCTCCACGCCACCACTGTTTCCACTTGCTGCTGCTTTTCAGCTAATATTAGTTGACTGTCATTGGCAGACAGATGGATTCTTGAGACATTAACTTTTCTATGGAAACACATTTTCTCAATTTTTTGAGAAACCTGTGGAGTTAGTGCTCTACAACATATATACATCCTATAGAACAATCAAATTTTAATTTTAAAATGATGCTCAGAGATTACAAATAGAGAAATTGATTATAGATAAAGTTTCTCCTGAATTTCTAATATAAAATATATAACCCCACTTGAAATAAATGTTTCTCAAAAATGTCTTTTTAAAAGTCTGGTTGAGACTTGATATGTTCTGACCATGGGGAAAATGACTAAGCACATGTTTCTTACAAACCATAAGTACCAATTCCAGCATCTATTCAGTACTGAGAAACAAAATGCTACTAGGATTAAGTTGTAATTTAATTACACATCTTACTTTTAAACATAATCTCTTCGTAAGGGAGCAACTGATGTGCTACAGAAACTGGCAACACTTTAAGATTACACTAAGGCAAAATAATAGGAACCTATGAAAATTATAACAATATTAAAATTTCTCCCAGGGATAAGAAAAAATTCAAGATGGAGAAAAAATATTACTTTTTTCATGCCTGTGAAATGTGGCTAGAAGCAAAAAAGATGGGGAGGGAAGAGAGAGAGAGAACAACTATTCCAAGAAAAAAATCTTAAATATTAGCTTTATTTTCTCCAAGTGAATAATTCCAAATTAGGAAAATTTTTATCAATACTTTTAGTCTAAAAGAAATAAAAATTGCATCATAGAGAAAAAGTAGGAAATTTAACAATTCATAGTCTAATAATTTCATTATAAAATTTAATGAGAAAAATAGTAAATGTAAGCTCTGTTGGAATTCGGTTCTTTATAAGTTATTGTGTTTTCTCTCTGTGTACAGTTGGCACAGAAAGAAAGACTGGAAGTATATTAAGACATATTTTAATTATGCTATATGGGGATTTATAACAAAGGCAAAGTAGCTCGTTATGGCTACAATTTTTTCTTATTTTCACATAAAAGCAACAATAGAAATGGTCTAGTTATTCTTCATTATGCTGATATTGGAAGATACATAACGTAACGCCAATATGATATTACAACCGGTGTTGCAGACATCTCAAAATACAAACAATTAGTTGGAAAATAAATTGCTTCTGGTAAAACCAGACATTGGGAAATTATATAAGTGTGTTTCTATTTCACTTTGTTTAGATAATTTTGAGGAAAATATTTTAGCAATATTTGTTAATATGACTCATAAAGCTTCTAATTATTAATTTGCTGATGTTTTCTCACCTCCTAAATTAGCTTTTAGGGCTCTGGATTTATATAATTTGGACAGTGACAGAGTCAGGTGGCATCTTCCATATACAGACATATTCTTCCATGCAGTTAGATGTGGCTTCATACCCTGTCCTGGTTCAGGGCTGTAGATCACAATAGCATCTATGTGTCTCTTCTGAGGAAAAGCACTTCAGGATTTCAGAGACAAGGTGTGACAGAAAACCCACCCTACCTCTCTTTTCCTAGAAAGAGAAGTCAAGTGTCTGGGTGACAAAAGTTCTAGAAGACAGACCTCAGTCAGCCTGGATCCCTGAGTAGACATGTGGGACACAACCCTCAATGACACATGGTAGGTGTGAAAAATGAGAAGGAACCTTTCTTGTATTAATGTATGCAATTTTGATCTGGTTGATTAACTGAGATAAGATTGTATGTGTTTATCTAAATAGAGTTCCACATAGAACTAACTAGAATAAGAGGTAATATATACAGCTGTGTATTCAAAAGCTAGTTCCCTGTTACTGGCCATAGAGTCACAGTTATCAGAAAACTGTAGGTAAAATCTCCACATTTCATATTTAAATGTGTTCTGTGTTTGTTATCTAGAATGTCTGCATCTAATATTGAGAGTACTATGCTTTTGTATTTTTTACATCACTTGGAAAGAAAAGCTGAAATAATAGAAGTAATTTTTCCTTCTTAATTCTCAGCAAAATAGACACATGACACCAACATGGAAAATTATCTTCAACTATAAAACGTAAAGCATGTTTGGAGCATTCGGGCCACACTGACTATGGAGCATTCCTTGTAAACTCTCTGGCCACATCCTGCTCTAAGACCATACTTATGTTCAGAAAGGAAAAAGAAAGCTGGAGGCAAATCTTTTTCTAACACAGTGACCAAGTGCCTCTTCCTCGCCTCTCCTACGTGTGCCTTCTCTTCTGTGCCTTTGACAGCCTTTGTCTCATGCTCCTACATCCTACACTCCAAGCTCTTTCCTCTGGAAAGTTCATCCCTCCTGTGGCCTCCTCCTCCCTGGTGGACTCCTCACTGTGGGAACAGCTCATGTACAGGGGTGATCATTTTCACTAAGATGACCTGTAGGAACCTCACAACCTCAAGCAGCTAATACATTTCCTCCAAAACCCAATCTCTCCATCTTCTCCTCCATCCTTTCATCCCTCCATCCATCACCTTGTGTCTGGGCCTTCTTTTCTTATACACAGTACTCTTACCTGACACTGGGTGTGGAAGATGTTGCCAGCTGTCTAGAGGCCTCTATCGGGTGTAGCCAGAAGGATGACTTACACCACAGAAAAAATTTTTAGATAAGTCGGTACCAGACAAGCTTGGTGTTTATGAAGGACAGCACACTCAAGAGCTGGAGTGGAGAAAGTCTTGCCCTGAGCTGTGTTAACAGCTGCGGTGTGACTTTGTGCCTTTTGGTGTTGGGATTGTTCTAGGGATATACATAATAACTAAGTTTAGGGTTGAGGCCTAAAATTTAAAGCTGGTTTACGTATTTCCCATAGATAAAGAATTTCCATCATTAGCTTAAAAGGGGACTTGAAAGTGTGTTATGCAGCTTTGCATGAGAAAGGGATATGGGGTGTAAGATGCATGACTCCCATCTAATGAGAGTGTCATTCTGCTGTCATCTGTCCCCTGTCTATCTGTTCTCCTCTCTCATCCCTCTATCAACAAGGACAAACGTGTATTTATTCTCCATGAAGCTGAGGATGCTGGGACTTCCTCCATTTCCAAAACCTTCCCGGGTCCCTGACAAGGGCTCCAATCATGTCCATACTCCACATTCTTTGAGGACATTGCCCCCAACAGTGTGCTCTCACAATCCCAGACATTTAATCATGATCGGTCAGTGCAGCCATCTCTTTCTGTGTGGCTTCCTTTTGTGTCATTCCTTCTGTGCAAGCAGCACAGAAGAGGCTGTACAGTGGACTTCATGTGGGTTTCCTGGTGGACTTTAATGGCAATGCTGTGGAAGACAGTTAACATCTACCTGGCTGACTCTGGAAGCTTGTGTAAAGTTAAATGCCTGAGAAAGGACTGTAGAAGGGGTCATGCAGTGCCTGGAGGTCAAGGAGAACCAGGCTGGAAACGTGGTATAAAAGCCAGTCTGTGTGATATTCTGATAACTGTGAGAACATTGGAAGCAAAGGCTGTAGGCTCAGCCACACCCATCTAGAAATGCCTCTCTTCTGGTGAATAGTTTAAATGAAGCTGGTTATACAGTCATAGAGTTGGCAAGCACTCTAAAAAAATTGTGTGAGAATGCCACAAGATAAATTGCATCATAATTCTTATGCTCCAAGGTACGTGCCTGCATTAATACTGCAGACAGAGGTCCGTGTGAAAAGGAACATGCTTCGCCATCCTTGTGAATTAATATGTCTGACATAATTGGCCCCTCCCGAAATGTATTAGATACTTTAACATCCCTGTGACTCCACTCTGGCCCCAAAGGCTTACAGCGGTATCATACTGCAAAACTGCATTCAGTCCAACTTCAAAAGTCCCCATTGTCTGTGATAGTCTCAAACTGGTTTCCAAGTCCAAAGTCTCTACTGAGAGACATGGCAATCTCTTAACTCTAATCACCTTGTAAAAAGCAAAAGCAAAAGGCAGATCATATACTTCCACTATATAATAGCACAGGATATACCTTACCATTCCAAAACACAGTGAAGGGAACATAGAGAGGAAATGCTGGACCAAAGCAAGACCTAGAACCAGCTGGGCAAACTGCAAACTCTGCATCTTCATGTCTGATGTCAAAACACTCTTCACAACTCCAATTCCAGTCAGCTTTGTTGACTGAAACACACTTCTCTTCCTTGGGCTGGTTCCACTCCCTGTCTTGGGTTCTCCAAGGCAATCCAGGCTACAACTTCATATTTCACACAGTGGCCTCTCTACTAGGCCACCATTCAGGGACTCCCCTGACACATGCCTGGCCTCAGCAGCAGTCCTTAGGCACCGAGGCAAATTCCATAACTCATTTCTTTAATCCTTAACTTTAGTCAGAACTATGTGGCCAAAGTAGCCAAACTCTGCTGTTTGCTGGGACTGGAACATGGCTCCCTTGTTTAACGACACATCCACCAGCTTTCTGTTTTTCTTTACTGCCTAAACTTGACTGTCCTTGAATTTAATCTTTAAACCAGGTTGGCCTTGAACTCAGAGGCTCAGCCTTCCCCTTGCCTGGGTGAGGGGTGGGGGGGATTAAAGGTGTGTACCACTTCACCTGACCTTAACCTTTTCTTTAATTCCTTTCTACAAGTTGGAAATTTAGCTGGGTGGGATTTTTATCCTGAGGTCACCACTCCCTTTATTCCATTTCTTAATCTGTTTATCTCCTTGAAGAACTTTCTGCTTTTTGGTGCTCTTCTTCTCCTCAAATACTTCTCCTTGTTCAGCTATAGTGCAATCCTAATTAGTCTGATTAATAAAAACCTGGAGTCAGATATTAGAGGGTGAAAGCTTAAACGTCAAAGAAGCAGAGAACCCAGTCACTAGTTCTTACTCTACCTCAGACTGAAAGAACCACCCTGTCTCTAGGAATGCTCAGACTGAATCCTGAGCACCTGTCTCCACCCAGCCATATCCCTTTCTGTCTCCACCTCCCTAGGGTTGGGATTAAAGGCATGTGACTCCCAAGTACTGGGATTAAAAGTGTGAGCTATCACCATCTGCCTCTGTTTTTCTTTTAGACTGGATCAATCTCACATTGATTCAAGGTGGACTTGAACTAAAAGAGGTCTGTCTGTGCCTCCCAAGTGCTGGGATTAAAGGTGTGTGCCACCACTGCCTAGCCTCTATGGCTAACTATTGGCTTAGCTATGCACTCTGATCTTCAGGCAAGCTTTATTTGTTAGATAACAAACAAAATATCACCACACTCAGCTTGCTCCTTTCATTATAAATCTTCATCAGAGTTACTACTAATGTTTTGAGATTTTTTTGCCAATGGAATTAACCCATAACTCTTCACTTTAGCCTCAAGCAGGCTCTTTGAAAAAAAAGGGCAAAAGGCAGCCACTTTCTTCAAAATATCACAAGAATGATCTCTAGACTCTATACTAAAATTCTCTGAAACCTCTTGAGTGATCCCTGGACAAACCAAATAACACTTAACTCCACTGTCTTCCATGTTCTTACTTGTATGGCCCGTTAAACAGTGCTTAAAGCATTCATTGCACTGTTTTCAGAACCCTAAATACCAAAGGCCAAATTCCTACAAACAAAAACATGGTCAGGCCTATCACAGCAATACCCCACTCCTGGTACCAATTTCTGTATTAGTGTTTACTATTGCTATGAAGAGACACCATGACCACAGCAACTCTTATAAAGGAAACATCTAATTGGGGTGTCTTGTTTATAGTTTCCAAGGTTCAGTCCATGGCAGAGAGAGCATGACAGCATGCAATCAGACATGGCGCTGGTGGAGCTGACAGTCTTTACATCTTGACTTGGAGGCAACAGAAGTCAACTGACTGTCACACTGAGGAAAACTTCAGTAAAAGAGGCCTCAAAACCCACCCCTACAGTGACACACTTCCTCCAGCAAGAGCACACCTCCTAATAGTGCCAATTCCTCTAGGGAGCATTTTCTGCCAAACCACCACAGTGACCAAAATATCTGGAAAGCAACCAATATCCTTGTCCATTAGTAGAGCCTATGAACCACAATAATGACCAGCCTGGCAAGATGTTCCCAGTGGTACAATAGTAGCACTTATATCTTGGGGGTAACCAATAACTTTCTAACTGGACTTAATACCAGCTCAATAGGAAATAATTTATGTCTGGTACTGTAAATATAGCCAGCTACCCATAGTTGGAAATATCACAGACTCCAGAGAAGAACTAACTACTGACATTTTCCCAAATCAGTATCATTTCTAACTATATTTTAAATACTTATACTAACAGAAATATTTATATCTACATCTCACCAAAGAAGTTTCTTTTTGCAACAGATACAAAGATCCACAAACTGATCAAAATGCAAAGAAAAGAGATAACCATACAGTGTCTAGCTCCAGTTGGTACATCTAAAACACCGCCACTACATCTAAGGTTCAATGGCATCATAGAAGAGTGGACAGAAAGATTGAAAGGGTCAAGGGACCAGAATGCCAACTTGAGACAATGTCTTCTAGACATGACAAAGACAATGCATCATGAATTCGCAATAATGTGATTCTAAATAAAACTTGCATAATGACTGCACCGTTTGACAACCCAGCATTGATGGGGGATATTTCACAAGCCCCATCCCTAGATGAAGAGCCACTGGCAGTCAAAGGCTGCTGAGAGCAGAACAACCAGTTTTCTTCAAGGACAAGCTGTATGATAGATTATCCAATCCCAGTGATCAGTTAGAAACACATGTACATACAAGTGGTACTAAATGAAACGTGTATGTGTGTGTGTGTGTGTAACAATAATTACAGAAGAGATGAGGGAGAGAAGGAAAAGTGAAAATGACATCAATACAGTATTTGTATATGAAATTCTCAAAATTAAAAATTATATCACCCATTGAGTCTGATTTGGTTGGTAAGGAAAGGGAAGTGGATCTGTCTCTTGACCTCTACAAAAGTCAACTCACAAAGGATCAAAACATAGATTCAAGATATGTAACTACTAGAAGAAAACACCTTCACATTGGGACAAGCGATGATTTTTTAGACCAACCCCAAGAGTGTTATAGACAAATGATATTTCAACAACTAGGAAGATCTGCATAACTGAGGAAACAAGTCATGGAGTGACCAGGAAGGAAAAATCAAGGGATCAGGGATAGAGATACAGCTCAGCACTTAAGAGTATTCCACCACCAGACAGTGATGGCATATACCTTTAATTCCAGCATTTGGGAGGCAGAGCCCCATAGATCTCTGTGAGTTCAAGGCCAGCTCAGCACCCACATCAGGTGGCTCACAACCTCCTGCAACTCCAGTAGAGAGTCCAAAGCTGTCTTTTGGAGCCTGCAGTAACCTACACTCCCATATGCACATACACACACTGACACACATGTATACATGTGCTATTTGAGCTAAAAGTAAAGAAATGAAAAAATTAAGAGATAATCAGTGATATATATGCATTTATGTTCATATAATTACTAGTATAATTTAATCTATATAAAGGAATGCCTTTCCCTTAACTACAGATTCTCTTTCCACAGTGTTATCCACAGTCAGCTATGATCTAAAATTATTAAATGGGAAAATAAAAGTAATTCATAAGTTATGAAATGAAGATGCCACCTCTGTGATTAGAGGTGATAGTTTAGCCAAGATCACAGAAATCAGAAGTCACTGGAACAGAAGTCTCATGCTGCCTGTTCCTGCTCTGGGGTCCTGGGACAGGTAGTGCCCGCTAACAGCCACAGGCCACATTGCTTCAATGTGCTCTTATCCTCCTGTTTCAGGGCAGCCATGATTGTTAAAGTAGCTTTCCTCCTTGGCACACACAGTGGAGCTGGACTTGTTTCAAATGCTGCCTTCCCACAGCAGCCTGCCCAGCTCCATAATGTCTCTGAAGCTTCAATTCTGTGGCAGTCTGTTCCTACCCAAGTGCTGAGAAGCCACGCCTAGAACTAGACCTGCATCACATGGACCAGACCCATAATTCAGTGTGGTAAAGAATGTCTACGTCCAGCATGCAGTTTTTGGGAGGTTACAGGCTAAGGTGCCTTAGTGCCCTCTTCTTTGTCGAGCAGCTAGGACACAAGCACTGCCCGGGGGCTCTAGTTCACAGCTACCTTCTCAACAGCCTCAGGTTCCTTCCAGAGCAACCCTGTTTTACGGAAGTACACATTGAGGCCCAGATGGACCAAGCGATTTGCTCAAGGCAGAACAGCTGGTAATGTTCAGACAGACAGGCAGAACTGGTGATGGACACTAGTCTCTTAATTATGAAACGACAATGATAATGTCAACCGTGATTGATCACTCAGTTATTTAGGGCCAAAGCCAAAGCCTGTATCAGGCAATGGGACATATTTCTCCCACTTTCTTTAAAGAACTGTCATAAGGGCAGACCTGCGTTGGAGTCAGAGATTTGAATGAGGGAATTTATAATACAGCAAAAAGCAAACATGTGTGTGCTAGTGGGGGAAGGGGCCAGGACCAGTCGTGAAAATGGTGGCCAATTAGGAAAATTAGTAAAAGCAGGTAATTTAGCTTCTTTGAATAATTTCTTGCTGAAATTCTTAATGGTCTATGTAAAATAGAATTGAGTCTCGAGGAAAGGCAAGGAAAAAGGTTCACAGGTCCCATCCAATCTTCATATTGACTCCACAATCTTCACAGCAGCTCCCAGGATATTGCTGCTCTGCATTGCTAGTCTTTGAGTGAGAAACTGGAAGCTCAGAGACATGCAGAGATGGAAGCCAGCTCATAGATTAGAAGCTGAGTCTGAACCTAGATCTCTACGATCAAGTCACCCTTTTCTTTAAGGCATTCACCACCTGACTGACAGATCACCTTGCAGGACCTGGAAGTAGAGAGAACCCCATGATGCTTACATTTTGAGCTCTGATTCCCAGTCTCCCACCTCCTTCTTCTTCCTCCTACCCATCCACAGCTGGTTCGTTGTACCAGACCAGTGATTCATTGCCACTAGTGTTCAAGCCTGAGCTCAGCTCTCTGGGGACCACATTGGAGGAGCTCAGTAACTTAGGGCCTCCACTCTAAATTCCTATTAAGCACTCTAGATTTAATAACTGCTATTAATACAAATTATGCTTCATTAAGCATGAAGCTAAGGAGACCAATGCTCAAAGGCTCCGGTTCAATACCAGACTGAAGGACACACAGAACAGCTATTTTTAATCCTGGCAATGTCATTGGGGAGAGGGCAGCCTGCCATAGTGTGTGCCTGTCACTGTTGCTGCAAATTGAGTTTTTCACAGCCACAAGTAAACAGCCTGTGTTTTCAGCTCACTGTGTGTGATGGAGGTAAACACTTCCTGCCCTTGAGGGATAGTGGCTTCCACAGCTTTTCCCTTCCTGGAACATTGTCCTGTAGAGTGTGAGGAGGTACAGGGAGGGAGGACCTACCAGGAGGTGTCCTCATAGAACTTGCTGCTGGGAATCTCCCTGAAGCTTGCAGCCTACCTCAGCAGAGGCTCTAACTGCTCCACACTCTGGGGATTCCTCACCTGTGGTGGTGAACATGCAAATAGCCCCATAGGCTCATTTGTTTGATTACTTGCTGTCACTTTGGTGGGACTGTGTGGGAAGGATTAGAAGAGATGACCTTATTCGAGGTGGTGTATTCTGGGAGCCAACTTTGAAGTTTCAAAAAGACGTGTGCCATTCCCGGGGTGCTTGCTCTCTGCTTCTTCCTGGTCATTGCTAGATGGGAGCTCTCAGCAGCTGCTTCAGTGCCGTGGCTACTTGCCTGCTGTGATGCTCTTTACCGTGATGGTCATGGACTCTGACCCTCTGAAACCATGAGCCTCAGCTTTTATAAGTTTCCTTGGCCCTTGTGTCTTGTCACAGGAACAGAAAACTAAGATGATCATCCCTTGCTGCATTATTCTCTCTGTTGCCTATAGACTGTGTCATGTTCAAAGCCATCTCGAGAGAGGTCAAAAATCGCCAAAGTAGCATTCATCAGGAATAGGAGTCAGAAATCATTTTCTGTTTGAAAAAGAGAGCCCGGTCGTACAAGCCGTAGGCTTTGAGACACCTGCGGTGACTGTTGTCCTCTGTTGTTGATACACAAAACTAGACACAGACGACAGAAACAAGAATGTGTGTGGTTCCATTTTAATAGAACTCTACTACCAAAATCTATTTGCCAAAAGTGAGTGTGGGCCACATTAGCCCTGTAAGTCACATCTCCCCCTTCTGATTCAATTCTGAGGCCACTCAGAATTTTTATAGAGTGTTCTAGTCTTTCCTGAGCATCCTTACAATTTATCTTTTCTGTACTACGCCGTGACGCTGGCAGTCATCTAGAGGAGAGCAAGTGGCCTTCCAGAGAGCATCATATCACTGCGATGGCTGGATTGGCTGCAATTGTTTATCAGCCTCAATGTGCTTAGACGCACCAGTTTGCCATTTGCCAGGATGCTATTGGCAATCAGTACTGAAGCACAATTAATAAAAACTCAGAGAGAGAAATGGGGCTCAACTCGAAGATCTGAAAAGCAAAGCAGTCAGCCACTGGTTCTTACCTCTACCTCAGTCTGAAATGGTGATCTTACTTCCAGGATTCTCAGAATGAGACTGGGAGCTGTCTCCTCCTGTTTTATAATCCTCTCTAGGGCTGGGATTAAAGATGTGCACCACTGGGATTAAAGGCATGCGTCGTCCAGTTTCTATGGCAAACTAGTGTGGCTACTGGGATTAAAGGCGTGTGTTACCACTGCTGGTCTGGGAGGCTGACCAGTGGGGCTGTTTTACTCTCAGATCTTCAGGCAAGCTTTATGTATTAAAACACAAATGGAATGCCACTACACAGTACTTTTGGTGAGGAGTCCTCTTGCATTCTGCTACATATTAGATACAATATGATTATTTTTATCTGTTCTAGTATCAGAATGCTTGCACTGCAAAGAATTCTGCTGATGCCCTGCTGCAGCCTGGGTTAGGCTAGACATTTGTTCAGCCGCTCTTCATTCCTACTCCATTTTGAGAAGCACCTTGAGTTGTGGCACTAGAAGGAGAAGAGGCTTAAAATGACACAGCAGGCATGCTTTTTCCCTGAGTCCAAGACGGCAGTGCTCATTCCAAGACTATATGAAGAGCAGGATTTGTCTCGCCCACCAAGAGGCATTTCAAAAACAGGATGTTTGAATAAGAAGCAGGGGCCAGGGAGGCAGATTTCTAGGTCAGATGCAAACTAGTCAATAGTCTACAAGGCGATAAAACTGTAACTGGGGAAGAAGGGGTTACTTGCTATTAAACAAAACTGCAAATTAGCATGTAGCTTTATGATAGCTGGGCTTGACTTCATCATAAACAGCAAGGTCAAATACAGGTCATTCTCACAGATAATTAAGCCTCCATCAATGCCATTCGCCATTCATAGGGTTGAAAGACCCCCGACGGATGTCTTCCTTCGGGAGAGACCCCGTGCCCAAGGATCAGTCGAGACCACTCGTGCGGATGCAATCAGCAAGAGGTTTTATTCAGTTACACAGGTACCTGCGGGCGACAAAGTCTCTCGGAGGACTTGCGCGCCGTCAGGCTGGGGCAAGGGATTTTTATAGGAAAGCGAAAGCGCGGGTACA
>LOJH01022662.1:9121-19812 GCA_001685095.1 Ellobius talpinus
GTGGGGCCATGATAACAGGAGTATTCTGGGAAGAAGGAAGCCCTTTTCCCAGTCTTGCCCAGACCACGGAAGAAGCAAGATGTGACCTGCCCTGCTGAAAAAGATACCAAGCCATGTGGCTAACATAGATAAGAATAATGGGTTAATATAAGCTACAAGAGCTAATAAGAAGCCTGAGCTAATGGGCCAATCAGTTTATAAGTTATGGAGACCTTTGTGTGATTTCTTTGGGACTTGCCAGCTGTGGGAACTTGGAGGGACAGAAACCCCCACAAGCAGGCCCACATGTTACACAGGGCTGGGGAGATATCTTGATGGAGAAAGTGTGCCTTGTAAGCATGAGAACCTGATTTCCATCAGCAGAACCCATGTTCACACACCACAGACACACACACACACACACACACACACACACTGACATGTAATATCTAAGGAGCATCTGAGATGAAGAAATTAGCACACGCAGAGACCCTGAAGCCAGAACTCACCTCTGCCATCCATCGGAGAAGCAGTGCAGCATGACGTGGTGGCAGTCCTTTGTGATCCCCGGACCCCACAAGCTCCACACCACACTGAGCTACTCGAGAGACCCTGCCCAGGACAAAGCAGGGAAAAGGATAACCCCCAGAGTGGCAGGGGGTGAGCGGCAACCTCAGAATGTAGTAGACAAGGCCTTTGGGTCCCAGTGAGGACTTGGCTTATCATCAGAGGGCAGGGACTTTTGTAAATTCGTTCACTGATGAATCACTGACATCCAGAAGGATGCCTGACACATAGCTGGTCAACAAACAGTTATAAAAATAAATAAACAGTGTGAGGTAATATGGAGCTATGAAATAGTTACGCTGTGAGACTCAGTGGGGCTTTTTAAAGGCAGATTACAGAAGATGCAGATGGAATGTAGACAGCTGGTACCTGTGGCTGTGCCATCCTCCGTTCCCACCCTTTATCCACATCTACCATCCTCCGCCATCCCTAACCCCCATCCCCCATCCCTATCCTCCATCATACCTCATCCTCCAATCCCATCTCCCATCCTCCACCCCATCTTTCTCCCCACCCCATCTTTCTCTCTTACACACACGCACACAAACACACACACACACACACACACACACACACGCTGCAGCCCTACAGCTATCCTGCCTTCCTTCCCTGTGGCATTTCAGGCAGATGCCCAGCATCCCCCTGCTATCTCTTGGCACAGTGTATGCTGCATGCAAACCTGCAAAAGCTCCATTTACTTCCCCCTTCCTGAAAGTAACGGTAATGACTCCTTGGGAGGAAAAAACAGAACCTGCTCAGCCAAGAGCTTCAGGCTTATGCAGAGAGGACTCTCTGAGACACACAGGAACTGCAATGTTTCCCAATGAGTAGAATAGTCCCTTGACTGCCTTTCTGGGGACTATACAATCAGACTTCTGAGGCTAAGGGAACTGTCCACAAATCTTCTCTTGACCACTATTAGCTGTTTAACCATGGGCAAACCACACTGCCTCTCTGAGCCTTTTCTATAGAAATGACAGGATCAGCTATAATAGGTGATATCGGAGACTGCAGGAGCAAGTTGAAGCTTGCAGATGTCCCCTGTTGTGCGTCTTCCTCCTATCCCTTTCCATAGCCCATTACGTCCTCACCCTCCCTAAGACTCCATTCCACTGTCAACTCCTGGCCATGCTTTCCCTTTCCCTGAGTGCCTGGTAAGGGTGGCCTGACCATGTGCCCCCATGTACACACCACTCACCTGTATAGGATGGGCTTGCTGGTTGTGAGAGGCCTGGACAGCTTCAACCAACATGAGGCAGCATGGGAGCGAACTGGAAGGCTATCAGAACTCAGAAGCCATGGTGACCTAGAAATGGGGCCATGTGTGAAGGGGCACACTGAGAAGTAGAACCTGAGCGAGACACCTCCGGAGAAATGGAAGTGGAGGTTCTCCCGCCCCAGACACACGCAGGACCCTGTCTCTGCACAGAGTGTGTGCTGAACTAACCTTGTTTGGGGGAACAAGCCCATTCTTCAACCAGTTGTGACCCCACCATGCCATTTGTCACGGGAACTGGTTACCCCAGTAAAACCTCTGGCCTGGAAAGCGAGAGTGGTGCTGGTCAGTGATTCAGCCAGGGACCCCATCTCAGTTGTTCATCTGAGACTCTGACCCTGTGTTTGTGCCTCGTGAAACTGGCTCAGTGAAGGATGGATGGATGATGGGTGGGTGAACGGATGGGTGGTAGAGAAGATGTATGGTGAGTGGTACCCAGGGGCCAACTGGGGCACAAGGAATGGTCTTGGGAGGTGCTGCTGAGCGGGGTAATAGGTTTAGGAGTTGTGCAGGGGTGAGTTCAGGCTTAACTAGGGAAAATCTGTGGACGTCAGTGTGTTTCTTTATAAAATGCTGATAGTCAGCATCTTTGTTAAGTGTACTGTCAGGATGGCGGGTTTAATTAAAGGATTCGTGCCACATCTGGGGCACAGCACATGCTCAGAAACCACTCTGTCAACATCGGGAACCTAGGACACTCTTGTGGCAGGGGCGGGGGTGACCTGCTAACTTAGGGAGGATCACTGTCATGTGGGGTCCCATGGGGATCCCTAGACAAGCAAGGGGAGGGGACTTTACCTTAGAGGAGCTCAGAGTTAACCTAAGAAGATGAATAACTTCTCAGCTGGGCCAAAGTGTAAAAGCCATGTTTATAACCCTGTGAACGGGTTGGAGAAATG
Organism: Ellobius talpinus; assembly: GCA_001685095.1. Taxonomy (NCBI): domain Eukaryota; kingdom Metazoa; phylum Chordata; class Mammalia; order Rodentia; family Cricetidae; genus Ellobius; species Ellobius talpinus. The sequence continues at coordinate 11,843 of LOJH01022662.1, forward strand.
GTTCAGTGGGTAACACACTGGCAAGCACACAGACCTGAGTTTAATCCCAAAAACCCACATAAAAAAGCTGGGCATCGTGCCTCATGCTTGCAATCCCAGTTCTGGGCAGGCAGAGACAAAGAGAGATCTCTGGGGTTTCCTGGCCAGCCAACCGAACCTACTTGGTTAGTTTTAATAAGGACTCTGTCTCAAAAAAATAAAACAAAACAGCTCTCCTCTGGCCTCTACACACACACACACACACACACACACACATGCACGCACGCACATGCACACACACATACATATACAAAATAAAAAGAAACCTATTCAAAGAGGACACGACCACTGACCTAATTAATTCCATTCCACGTTCCTATGGTCTGCTCGCTTCCAAGTTATTCTTTCTTCCTTGTACCTTAAACTCCTGGATCACAAGATAAACATCTTTGCAGTGGAGATTAGAAAAAGAAAAAAAAATCCCCATCTGCAAGTGGCAGGAATTTCTTTCAACCAACTCTAGCATGATGAGTCTCACCACAGCATGGCTGGACCTGGCAGCCTTGAGGACATCCCCAATTTGGTCCTGGCCTTCCCTCTTCTCGCTGTAGCCCCAGAACTCTCTTTGGCACCTACAAGACAGACCTTAGGTTAGCCGGGTTCTGCCTTCTTCCCAACGAGCACGCACTCCTTTCTTGCTTTACCGTTGCCATTCTCCTCTTTATTTGTTCCTGGACCTGGTCCACTGGGATCCCCAAAGCCTAACTCCAGGAAAATGAAGGTGAAAACAGCGCAGCCAGTAAAAGCGCACATGGGAAGAAGCAAACGTTAATACAGTCGGGGCTGTCTTACTGGATTTGCTACTAGCTGTGGGTAGTAAGTGACGCCTAGGCCCCTGTTACTTGAGAGGACTCTGAGAATGTTCCCACTGTTGAAACTTGAGCTTGGTCTAGGAGAACAGGGATGAGAGGAGGAAGATTCGCAGGCAAAGACCTCCCAGATGGGACATGGAAGCCTGAATTGTCGAGTATCTCAGTCAGCTCCAACTGCTAGAAGCAAGCGCCATGAAGTCTGGAGACAGAGTTAGAAGGTCCGGCTTCAGCATGCTGGGCTCTTCCTGACATGGGGATGGCCACCTTCCTGCTGCATTCTCTGTGCGCTGGCATGGGAATTCAGGTTTCCTGCTCTTCACATAAGGGTCACCCTGGAGCCACACCCTCATGACCTCATCTACGTCTTCCAACTAGTTTCTATTTGGATCAGGATTCACTCTGTACAGGTTGGGTGTAGACAGTCGGGACACGGCAATGACACCCGTGGCAAGGCACGAGAGGGAAGGAACGGTAATATTTTGCAATGTCTCTCATCTTTGGCACAATCTGTCTTCCTTGCTGGAGCGAGTCCATGTCTTTAATCCTGGATTAGATGAGAGCATTCAAACCTGACCACCTATGAAGCTCCTGCAAGATTTTCATACGCACTTTGGGGTCCTGGGCTCTGCCCCAGATATACTGAAGCAAAATCACCTGGGACAGAGCCAGGAAGTATGAGGTACTTTTTTATTCCTCAGATAATTTTTTTTGTTTATTAAAGATTTATTTTATTTTAAACTGGGGGGGGGCAGGGGTGTGTGAGTGTAGTGCCCAGAAAGGCCAGAAGAGGGCATCAGAGTCCCTGGAGCTGGAGTTACAGGCTGTTGTGGGCTCCAAGTGTGGATGACGGGAATCAAAACTCCACTCCTCTGGAAAAACAGCATATTCTCTTAACTCTGGAGCTAACTCTTGAGACCCTCAAACTATTTTCAATTAACTTTTATTAAGGCGAAATTCATGTAATTTAACATGAACCATCTTAAAGTCTGTGTTTTAGTGGCACGTGTGTAGCCATCAGCTGTCCTAATGGGTCCCACACAACAAGCTTCCTCCCCGGCTCCAGGTATCCACCACTCCACTTTCCGCCTCTGGGAACTTGCCTGTCTGATTGTGTTATACAAACTGAACAACAGGATGTGTCTTTCCCTGACCATCATCCTTACAAAGCCCACCCATACTGAGGTATCCATTGGTCCTCGGATCTTTTTAAAGGTTAAATAATATTCCACTGTATAAAACTACAACAATTTGTTAATCCCTTAATCAACTACGGACATTTGAACAGCTTTTTGGCTCTGATTGACTATGAGTAACTGTCTTCAAGTGAATTTGTTATTCAGATTTGCTTTTATTACTTGGCAAAGAATTAATTGTAAGTCCCCAAAGGGCATACAGTGATGTTCTGGGACATGTATACATTTTGCCATGATCAATACAGGTTGTCTAGGCTTTCCTGCTTCTCAAATATTTGCCATTTCTTTGCAATGAGGACATCCAAAAAACTGACTTTCTACCTACTTTAAACTATAATCTCAGATAATATCATTAGCTATAACCACCCCCCCCAGGTTCAAGAACTAATAGTTAACTAACTCTTCCTCTCTGCCTGTGATGTTGATTGGCAGTGACAGGAACGGATCCAGAGATTGTGCTGTAATGAAAATGAATCCAAGTTAAGAGTGACAAACATCACGTGACTTCACTGGGCTGTAGTGCCAGAGAGAGAGCTGAGTTCACCTGAGCAGAGCACAGGAGGTGAAGACAGGATGGATGAGGGAGACTGATGAGTGGGTACCAGCCACGCATCACGTGACTCAGACTTCACTGACTGGAGAGCTGACATTTGAGGACTGGTCCTCAAGCCACCATCACTTATAAAAGCAGACTTCCCAAGTCCATGCGCCTCATTCCAGTTCATTTCTGGGTCATCTGATACTGTAGATCTGAGCAGAGCGTGGGCATCTTCATGTTTAATAAAGAATATTTATTTTAATTGTATGTTTGAAGAAATTTCTGATGAAAGTGACCCAAACACCAGGCTGTAAGGAAAGGTGACTTCCAAGAAAGTCATAGGGTGGGAGGGGTAGCTCAGCAGTTAAGAACATGTACCATGCTTGCAGAAGACCCAAATTCAGTTCCTTGCACCCACATCTGGCAGCTCACATCTGCCTGTAACTCCAGCTGCAGAGGATCATACACCCTTTTCTGGCTTCCAAGGGCATCTTTACTCACATGCACACTGACACACTGATGCGCACATGCTCGAGCACACACGCACACACACACACAATACATAAATAAAAGCAAAATAAACCTCAAAAATGCTAGCTCTGCTTGCTTGCATGGGTTATATTTTTCCTATTTTTTAAATATCTGCCTGTATTTATCAAGTTTTACAGGGCCGGGGATACATTTCAGTTGGTAGAGGGCATATGCCTTGCAGATCCCCTCCAAACCAGTTTCACAGCAAGGATGTTTTACTTATATTGAGGATTAAAGTGCCAGGCAACAAAGCCGCCTGCGATGGCCCCTGGCCCCTAACACAGTCAGTGCCCAAACTGATTCCTCTCCCCACCCCACTCCCACCAGCAAACGCACGCCAACCCCCTCCTGCATTACCCCAAGTTCAGGCTCTCTCTGAAATAATGCACATATATTAAGAGAGCCAGCAACTAATTTCTATGCACAGGACACTTCTGCCTGGGGCGAGTGGTACAATTTGCTTACTTACTGTGCTCTTCTCTGAGCCTCTGAAGAAAGGGGAGCCGGGGGCCAGAGCTCTGTTTGTTCTCCTACAGATATCCATATTCCCCCACTACCTAAGTTAACAGATTGAGGCTTTTGGGCATTTATGAGTGGTGTCTTTAATACAGCGCTGGAATATTCGCCCTATAAATCCTTAGGAACAGACTTATGGATTGCCTATTACCTACTGGCATTATGAACTATTAATAAATCAGTTTTGGTCATGTTGTTGTTGTTTTTCTAATTGAATTTCTTCCTTTGGTGAGAGATGGACCGTTCCGGTCGTCTGAAGGCAGTGATCTCCATAGAGGGATGGCGGGGAAGGGGGTGGCGGAGAGATCTGAAAAAGATACACAGTTCGGACAGGAGGAAGGAAGAGGAGTCAGGGCCCCTGCCAGATCCGTGTTGTTGCAACATTGTAGTGCCGCTATCAATCTCCCAGCATCCTACAGCAACAGAGGCTGGGTCTACAGCCCCTGGCTGCCTGTACACCCCCCTGATATTTCTCTGCCCAGAATCCTCTGGGCTGCCTCTGCATTTACAGCTTTTCTGCTCAGCATGGCCCCCTTGGGTACAGCCAGGATTGCCCAGCTGCTCAGCCCACATGTGCCAACCGCACCTCACTGACCCCAGCTCCCCGGCTCCCTGAGCCCCTCCCAGCCAATAAGTCACCGGCCTCCTGCCCATTTTGAGGTTCATGTTCCATTGTAGACGTTCTCCTCTGGAAGACATGACCTAGAAGTCGGAGGGATGATGTCTCCTCTGCCATCAGCATTCCCAGAAGCAACTGCTTCCCAATCCTCCTCTTCCTCCTCTTTAGTGTGTTTATGTGCACGATGTCCATGCATGTTGTGTCTGTATACTTGCATGTGTGTGTATGGGTGCTCATGTACATACATGAACACACGTGAGGAGACCAGAGGTTGAGGCTGGCTGTCTTCCTCAGTCACTCTCCACTTGATTCACCGAGGCAGGGTCTCTCTCTAAACCCCAAGCTTGCTGATGCCAACTAGTCCAGCAGGGGGACCCCTTGCCCCTACCTTCTGAGTGCTGGGATGACAGGCAAGCGGCTGGGTCCTCCAGCATTTGCAGGTGTTCTGGAGACCTGAACTTTTGCCCTCACCCACCTAAGTCTCTTCCCACTCATTTCCACTGAGTCTCTTCCCACTGACGTCCAGTGGTGGAACTCGCAGCTGCCCCCGGAAGAGTATGCGCCCTCCACACTGTGAGATCCACCCATTGCCCATTCTACTGAAGACGCCACAGCAACAGGGCTGCGACCTGCTGTTACTGCACTTGGAATTCTGACACAAACAACTCCTTCCTCCAAACCTTCCTAAATCCAGAATGGCAAAAGAACACTGCCACCAGGGCAGCCACTCGTCCCCTGGGTGGGACTGAGCCACTGTGGTCAGTAAATGTATTCCCTGGCAGGACACTTGCTTAAATGACCCCTACGGTCACTTTAGAATCCCATCTCATTGAGCCCGCACTCTCTCCTCTCAGTTGTCATAGCTGCTCAAGTCTGGACATGTCACCAAGACTAGTGCCGTTCGGTCATTGTCCTACAGAAGGTTTCGCCACCAATCAGCTGTGATCAGATGTAGGAAGAATGGTTTCTGGGATCAGACCCCATGGTACAAGGAATTGCTGGTTTTTATGATCAAGCACCGTGCGTCTCACGGCTCCATCAGTCAAGGTGTGTTTCTCACCAGAAGCTCTCCTCTAAGAGATGACTTGTGGATGCAGGCTCATCTTGCCGAGTGAGGTCAGAATCTTCAATATGGGACCTCCACACTGAGGCAGGAGAGCAGAAAGAGTGGGGGAAGTCTTCAAAGAGCATCTGGGTGTCATGGGTGAGAACACAGCCATGTTGCTGTAACTTAATTGCAAAGGAGCCTGGGAACTTTGATCTTTCCGTGTGCTGTGAAAAGCAAAGATGACCGAGCATCAAACCAGGGTTTGCTCCAACTAAGCACAGCCAGGAGTCCAAAGACGTGTAGAAGACATTGCCCCTGCTCTCAATGAAGCCAGATGTTGTCTAAGGGCAGAAACGATCCTTTCTGGGTGTGGTGCACGCCCATTATCCCTGCACTTGGGAGGAGGCAGGGGGATTGTGAGTTTGAAGACAGCCTATGCTGAATAGTGAGTTCTAGGCTATGCTGGCCTAGTGGTCATAACCTATGGACAAGAAGGAAGGGAGGAAGAAAAGAGAGAACAGGAGACATGGGAAAGGAGGAGGAGAGATTAGTATTCTCCTGAACACACCCATGGGCAGTGCTTAATAACACAGCTGAAGTCCTTCAGGGACCACAGATTGCAAGCGAAGAAAATCTGCAGAGGTCATGTAGCTCAACTCTTACTTGAAAAGCGTCCCAGCATCTTTATCAACATTGTATTATTTATGTCTTGTCCCCCCATCCCAAGGGGTAGAGCAAACCAGAGTCCATTCCTCACAGATTTGAGGAAACCAGTGTGAAGAATAATACTAAAACAGCAGTCAGCCAGCACAGTGATGGCGAATTCCGCGCCTCAGCTGGACTGGACTGTGGTATGCCCTGACATTTGGGGGAACACATTTCCGGGTATGTAACAACTTCACACACTCAATGGGGTTATCACATCCACCGCTAAGTTCCACAAGGCTCGCAATGTCAGACTTGAGATTCACCTGGAAAGGTGGATTACAGGTGGCCGGACGCAGGGTAGCCATTGTGATGACACTTAAAGCTGGCCATGAAGACCCAGAGAGAGGATGAGGGTGGTCCACGCATTTAGAAGGCATCAGGGGGTTATGGGTAGGAAGCAGGGGAGGGCCACTGAGTGACTGACATTTCCTCTCTGCCTCAGACACATCTTTGCTATTTCTTTGCCGTGATTGCCAGAGTTAGAACCAATGTGTTCTTTCTAATCATGTAAATAAGAATCCTCTGTTGACAAGATCACTCTGCAATGGAAAGCCAGGCTTCAAAGTCAGGAAATGGGCCCTGTAGCTCTAGCTTGTGTCCCAGGGCTGATGTCATCTCCTCTCAGGCCTCACTCGCCCCTTGTGCACCAGGGCCACATGAGAGATGACAAGGGTGGAGTGACTAGGTCCCAATCCCACCTTAGACAGTGGCTGCGCCCCTCTAGTTATTTTTGTCTTCCTCCGTATTATAAGCAAGAAAGTTGGGTTTTCTATCCCCAGAGGTACCCAAAGATAGGGTCGGCTGTGGCCAGAGAGGAGACATCTCTAGGCAGACAGGCTACCCCAGATAGAATCTCAAAGAGGAGCACATATTTGCCACCAACACCCCTCACTGCCTGGATTCCAAACAAGATGCAGGAGCTACAGAAGCCAACACTGTGACATGAGGTTGAGGGCCACTGGGCGAGGGTGGAGAAGGCTGGAAGCAGGATGTTGGCGAACCCTGAGGAAGTTTCTCAGATGGTACCAAGTCTCGTTTCATGTGCTGGAAACCCCTGACAGACACCACAGCTCAGTTATTTATATACCTGTGACATTCTAGCTGAACCTGAGTAAGCCAGTCATTTGTTTTGCAGTTGCTCTGGGGCCTTCGGATGCTAAGCATGTGTCCCAAACCTATCAACACATTTCAGAAATGCACAAACAAACCAAAGCTGGGAGAAGGTGAATGGTTAACCCAAGATAGCACAGCAAATAAGTTTGAGCTCTCTCTCTCTCTCTCTGTTTGTGGTGTGTGTGTGTATGTGTGACTGTCTCTGTATGTGCTGGAGGTAAGAAGAGACAGGTACACCACACACCTCACCCTACCTAGGACACCAGTGAAGGGAAATAAAATCCAGAGCTTCTCGCTTGCAAAGCAAACATTCTACCATTGAACTAAGTCCCCAGACCTAAATTTTATCTCAGGGCCCAGGGCTCTTAATTATAATCTGGGTTTTGTTCTTCTGCATCTCTGTTCCCCAGTATACAAAATGAAACAGCAGAGAACAGTGTTGTGAAGAAGCTAAAGCTTTGGGCTTTAAATCCTGAGAATCATCAATTCAAATCCTGCATCTGTCCCTTAATGTTGTGTGACTTGAGAAAATTACTAAGCCCCTCTGAGCCTTGATTTCCAATTTAGTGAATCTTGAAGAGTGTCCACCTCACAGTGTTGATCTAAGGATTGACTATCATGTTAGCATCTGTATTAGACCACCACAGAGATGGCATGTAATTGTCGCTGAGGCTCAGATGACCTCGCCTGGCCCTTTGGACACAGGCTTTCTGTTGTGATCCAGCTTCCCTCCCTCCCCCTGAATGACAGCGGAACTTCCTTGTGGTCTGTAATTGACAAGGATGTTTGTGTTCTTTCGGGCTGGTGGGTCTCCACAGAAGGAGTAGAGGTATAAAAGGTTGCTGGGCAAAAT
>LOJH01022663.1:0-13693 GCA_001685095.1 Ellobius talpinus
GTTCAGAGAGTCCGGATTGAACACATACACCATCAGTCCCAGTCCAGCAAGGCCAGCCTCAGGATTTCAAATTACTTTTAAATATATTGACAAATGAAGTCACAGTCAACAGAGAGATAATTCCTATAACTTGTGTGACTTGGGAGATGGTGCCAAAGAGTCAATTAACTCTCACTTGAATGCTTTTCTATGGAAAGCACACCATCTCAGGTTAAAAAATTTGCTTGGTTTTCAGGTACCCTTTAGTATAGTAATAATTTTCTAATACTGAATCACTGTTTCCATATTTTCCTACTATGGTCCTTTGATGGTAATATTTCTTGAAGGTTCTACTTTTTTGCTGTTGTTGTTTTTGTTTTTTCAAGACAGGGTTTCTCTGTGGTTTTGGAACCTGTTCTGGAACTAGCTCTTGTAGACCAGATTGACCTTGAACTCATAGAGATCTGCCTGCCTCTGCCCCCAAGTGCTGGGATTGAAGGCATGCACTACCACCACCCAATTCAAAGGTTCTACTTCTTAATAGTAAAGCCTAAATATAATGAAATTGGTAAAGCTGAGTTTTCATGTCTTCAGCACCCTTTATCATATTCTGAATACAACAGTTAAGGCATTCTTGAAGACTTTGATGTTATCTTGCATGCATCACCTAATCCTCTATAATTCACCATTTCTCCCATTGGTTGTTTTTAAGTTTTAAAAATTTCCTTAACTATCCAGGAAATACTGAAGTAATTTAGTAATAATTATACCATCACAATGATCTTTGTAATTCTTGACTATCTAGAAAATTCAAACAGCCTAAGAATTTTAACAGTTTTAATGTCTTTAACTGGCCTTGTGTTAATTGTGTCTAAGAGGAATATGAGGCTGTGTATAAGAAGATAGAAGACAATAATTCCAGATGTTGAATTACAGAGTGACTTGAACAGATGCAAAAGTAAAAGATTACTGTGAGTTGATATGGTTAGCCTGGGACATTCCATTTCAGATGGGATACAGCTAAATATAAATCAAAGGAGACAAAATGGTAATATAAACCAATGCAAAGAAGTGAATGCTTTAAAAGCCACTTAAACAATATAAGCAGAGTAGCTGTGCCATCAAATTTGAGTTTTAGAGACAGTATTCTGACAATATATGATGGGGACAACTCTAGAAATTGAGGGTCACAGAAAGGCATCTGAGTAGTCTATTAAAGAGACCACCATGTCAAGTACTTTCAATGAAAAGAAAGTTAATTTCTATTGGGAGGGGGACCTTATAAATCTGAGAATTACTTAATGAATGACACTTAATGGAATATCTCGGTTTAGTGAGTGGATTACTGACAATTTCATCCACTATCCTTGGTTAAAGAAGGACAAAAAGCTTTAAAGTCCACAGCTTCATGTATTGATTTATAGCCTGACAAGTATCCAATACTGTTAGAAATGTTACCATTCAAGAGCTGGCCACAAAGATATCAAGTTTGAGAAAGACTTTTCTATAGTTTTTATAATGCCAGGAAAACATACATACACACACAAACACACACACACACTATTATATAATATATGCAATTGTATTATATCCATACATGATGGTAGCAAAAATAGAATATGTATATTGTATTATATCCACAATGGTAATAAAAATACAATCAGGAGGTTAATAGGATATAGAGCATAGACAACGGGAATAGCATGAATAATTCCAAATTGCAGCAATAGTTAAGAGGAGAATGCTTACAAAAGTGACAGAATCAGAGTCGTCAGAAGGAAAAGAAGGGAAAACACCTAATAATCATGGTGATCACCAAAGACAAAGGATGCTCTTCTATAAAAGTGGTCAGAATCACTGGCTATGCATACAGTAATAACGTGAGGATTCGGAAACTTCTGCTGAGTTAATAACAAGGAAGGACACTGGTAATCTAATAAAAAACTAATAAAGACTAAATTTGAAATTTTTTATATTTAATGGTGTCAGCCCTATTTCCTGCTAGTTACCCTGGCTTACACCTAATTCAGGCACTTAAAATTTAGAATTAGAAATATAATATGAAATTTACTCACAGTAAACTTCTATTATTATGTTACTTTTTTGTAATTTATTGAGCATGTGAAAACTACTCAGCTCTGTGTGAAATTTTTACTTTTGTATTTGCATATTCTCCAAATATCCTCCTCTAATGTATTTTTAAGTTAAATATACTCTCACTATTTCTCATTGTCAGGGTTTATATTGCTGTGATAAAACATCATTACCCAAAGAAACTTGGGGAGAAAAGGGTTTTCTTACATAACTCAGGACCACTGCCCATGGGTGACATCACTTCCCTCTAGGCTGCAGACAACAATATCAATCTTTCATCCAGAAAATGCCTAAAGAGATACTGCCTACAGGCAGTATGATTGAGACATTTTCTCAATTGAGGATCCTATTCTGATACTGAGTTTGCATGTGCCAAGTTTACAGAAAACTAATGACCTCACTATGCATACAAAAATGCTGTTACATGTGAGTACATAGTTTCTGAATTCCAATCGTCAATATAAAACAACTTCATTTTCTTTTTAGTATCTTAAACAGGTATCTAACATTTCAAGAGTAAGTTTGTTCTTTATAATCTTTAAAAAATGAGTTGTTTATACTTTCCCCTAGGTACTTACTATCTTGAAGTAAGAAAGAATATTATACAAAGATATAAAGTAAGAAGGGAGCTTCATTGTCATTTGTAATAGTGAGGCCCTACATGGGCCAAAGGGAGTTAGACTCACATCTAGAAGGTCAAGAGGAACTGGGATATGGTGATGAGTGGTGTCCTGGACTGTTGCTGTTGGAATTATTTAAATATTGTGGTGATTGGGGAGTCACAGAGCCAAAAGCAGGGTGAGAAGGAGCTCCACCTCATTACAAATGTTCACAGTAATTATAATCTCTTATGTCCTAGAAATTGGAGTATGGACAGTGCAGGATCTCAAAAAAAGGGGGAGGGGGTTTCTACAACAAACAAAATTGAGAGAACCAAATAGGGGCCACATATTCTAAAGGTACTTTGGTACTATTACCCAGATACATCTGAAATAACACGGATCAGGATTATTCGTTCTTCAAAAATGTATTATTCCAATTTTACTTGGACAAACCAGGTTAATATACAGTGTGCACTTAAACACATAAAACGAGGATTTGTGTAAAATAGGAGTAAAAGGCAGGTGGGAGCATAAAGAAGCAGATTGGAATGGATTTAGACAAGAAAAGGAAGATTTATAAAAATGGCAGTTACATTCATAAGTGAAATGATAAGCAGAAATAGTAATTTTATGATCAAGAAGTACAGATATTTCTTGAGACAAAAATATTAAGATGCAAAAACTAAGATGAGATCATAGATATCAGAAAAGATGAGAATAGAAATGACAGTGAATAAAATTATATGTCTGACTTGTGTTGGCTTAGACACAAAGCTACACAGTGTAAAAGAAATTACTAAACCATGGCATGGAAACATGCCTACTAGTAATGTAAATAATGGAAAAGAGATAATTAAAATATAGACTAAGATTTAAGGTTAGCTGAATGAGTAACCAATCAATTTAGCATGGACTTCTGAGTCAAAATAATTGCATGCTTAAAGAAAAAATACAATGAAGATATAATTTAGTAGCTTTCTCCTATATAGTATAACCTACCATTTTAAAAGATATTTGTATATGGAATAAAGAAAGGACTAAAAGCTCAATTATTGGTTTATTTTTCAAAATACTTCTGTGAGGTTTTGATTCTTAGGTTAAAAAAGACAGAACATTAGAAAATGAATGCAATGTTTGCCACAAATTAGGCCACAATTTATATGATGATTTTATGTATTATTATTGAATAGACCTTATTACTTGATGAATGTTCAATAAACTGAACACATACTATAAAAAGTAGTTTTAAATTAAAGAGTGCATGACAATGTAAGACCTGAATGGAGTTGGATACAACCCAAACACAGAGATATAATTTAGAAGAAAATCAGGGCCAGTATTCTGAAGTTATCTCCAGTTAATAGATAACCATTCAGAGAGATCTAAAACATAGGCTCCCCCAGGCAAGTATTTTTATGAAGTAACAATAATATTACCTAACATACTTTTGATAATAAGTATCTATCTGGGTCCCAGAAAGATCTCAAGATCTCAAGGTCAATCAGGCAAGCCTCACAGTCATTCAGAACCATCTTTTGATCATCCAGACACAATCCTTGGTCAACCAGAGAGAGATCATTACCAGCCAAAATGATTTTAGAGACATTTGCAAGTAGAAAGATGAAAACCTTACCCTAAACTGAGTCCAGATTTGACCAAACTTTTGTTATAATAATTTTTAAAAAGTGTGGTTGGAAATTTAGCACAATGGTAGAGTTTGTACCTAGCAACCACATTCTACCCAGGGTATATGTGTGTTTGAATTCCAAATACTTTTGTGTTTCACAATTCCTTTTTTATGGTAACATATTAGTAAAACATGAGACAGCTTAAGAAATCAGATTATAGAAGGACACTAGAGAGGCTTCTGCTTCTAGCTGGTACCAGGAAATGGTACTGGGTTTGTGCTTTGTCAGCACAACCACAGGAGAAGACAACCCAAAGTAGCTTCAGACATTCAAAGCCACCTTAGGATTGTGTGTTTAATGTGGCGAGAGGAAAGATCTAAAAATCACTAGTCTGTCTCAAAAATGATAAAAAGTAATCACAAAATTTCTATCCTTCCAAACAATATGACAATAATCATAAAAACTGTTTATTTCACATTCTTCGCATCATAACTTATAGAAACACAGAGTTTATTAATTTAAACTTTATCTGATGAGTGAAGAGAATATGTCCATAAATAAAATATATTCCTTGGTGCTGTATAGAAAGATTTTAGAAAGAACACTTTATGGAGAGTATTGTGTAATTCTTTATAGGGAAATTGCTGCACCTTCTACATGCTTTTATTAGTTTTTCCTTGGCCAGTGTGCTAGAGAGGATGGTTCCTGGTGTTTTGATGATAAAAATCATTCACATTCATTTAAATAAAATAGCCTCAGCATAACTCAAACAGTTGTCCAAACAAGCTTTCTTCACAGGAGTGCTAATTTTTTGAATAGAGGTAAACATGCTGAACATGCTACAAAGGTCTTTCCTAAGTGCTTTTCACCTCCTGGATACTAGCTCACAATATGTTTATGCTTTCACAAGTTTTCATTTCTTCATTGATATTTAAGTACAAATTAATCAAAACTTATTACTTGAAAATAATTATAAATGATATATTTTGCTACACTTGAGCAAATTAATCATACTCAGGTTTTATACAAGATAAAATATGTCTTCAAAGTGGTAATATGTATACATATATACATATGTAATAACAATAATTAAGGAAAAAGAACAAGAAGGGGTGTATGAAAGTGTTTGGAAGGAGGGAAGGAAAGAGGAAATAATAAATAATACAATTACCAAAAAAATTAAATGTTTTTTATAAGTTTCCTGAGCAAATAATTTGTAAGACATGACCAATTGTAGCATATGGATTAATTCTGAAACATTTCACCAACATTTTTAGCTTTATAGCCTATTATATAACTATCAAGAGATATCTGTATAACTACCGCAAACATGGAAATGAGAGAAAAATGTATGTTAAACAATACAAGTAGTTAAATATTCAAGAGAACATCTAAGAGATAATTTGGTGTTCCATACAACTTAACCTTTAATTTCTGCAACTTATTGCAATAAATAACTCAAGTTAGTGCATATTTCACTTTTTATATAAAATTCCAAAATTTTTCCATATCTATATCGAATATTTTTTCTAAACAATTAAAATGATGAGTTATAACTTTTGTTTCAGGGAGTATTTATCAAGTTAGACTCCATTACTTAATAATAGCATTCCTAATTATTTAATGAGACACAAGAAACAAGGTGAAAGAAAAGAAATAGTTCATTCCATGAAACATGAATTCATGTTTCAGGGAGGAAAGTTGCACAACATTAACACTTTTTCTTAATAATGGTTTTGAGGCTAATGCTAGATTTGTAAAAAAATTAAACTTATTTAAGCCATGGTCACAACTGTATACAACAAACTCAACTATTATATCTAAACATTGCTGTGTATATACCATTTAGACGTTTTTATATTGCATAACACAAGGCATTTGTTATTTTGAATTATATACTTATTTGCATTACTTCCACTACAGTTTCATGCAATGTGCTTTGATCATATTCAAGCTCCTCCTTCACATCCTCCTATACCCTTCCCTTTCTCTCTCCATCTTTGTCCTTTCCTGTATTCTTAAATTTTTCAAGACCAATTTGTGATGCCCAGGCAGCCTTGGATGTGTCACCTTTCACTGGTTCACTTGCCAAGGGCTACACTCTCAGAGAAAATTGTCTCTTCCTCTTGAAAACTGACAGTTGCCAAGTGCTCCATGGGTAGGATTGGGCTTGTTTGCTCACTCCCACCACAACCCCCTTACTGGGATTTGGTTTTGCTTTGCATTGCATATCTTCTGTGAATGCTGTTACAATTGCTGCAAGTTCATATGTGCAGTTCCCTGCTGTGTAGAAAAGATAATGCTTCTTAGTGGTCACCTACTATGACAGGATCTTACACTCTTTCAGCCAGTCTGACACAATGATCCTTGAGCCTACTGGGGGTATAAAATATATTTCCCCTTTTGCTCTAAGCGCTCTGAAATCTCTTATTTTCTACACCATGGATAGTTGTGTTGCGGGTATTTGTGTTAATTACTATCCACTGCAGATTGAAAAATTTTAGAGAAGGTTGAATGACTGCATTGATCTTTGGATGTGATAAGTCATTAGAAGGAGGTTTCTATCAAATCTTTCACCTTAGAGCTCAGGGAATCCTGCAGGAGAGGAAGTATAAAGATTGAAAGGGTCAGAGGGGATGAAGGACACCAGGAGAGCTACGCCCTTTGAATCATTTGATCAAGGCACATATGAGACTTAAACAAGAACAGGACCTACAGGTCTGCACTAGATCCTCTGCATATATATTATAGTTTTCAGGTTAATATTTGTATAGGAATCCTGACTGTTGGAACAAGTGGGTCTCACACTCTTGGGACTCTTTTCCTCATGTTGGGTGGCATGCCTAACCTTGATATAACGATTTTGCTTCATCTTATTATATTTTATTTTGTCATGTTTGTCATCTCTTAGAAGCCTGTTCTTTTCTAATGAGAGACAAAAAGGGAGTAGATCTGGAGGGGAGGAAAGGAGGAAGAGGAACTAAGAAAAGTAGAGGGAGGAGAAACTATAGTCAGAATATATTGTATGAGAAAGAATCTGTTTACAGTAAAGGGGGAAATGGAAAAGAAAAGATTTAGGGAAAAGAAAAAAATGAAGGTTTAAAGGTAGTTTTTCTTTCTTTACAACCTAAGCTTGCAATTTTTCCAGGTACCTCTGGTTGGCGCTGTGACTTCGAATTTGACCTTTGTGCCTGGGAGCAGGATCAGGATGAGGGTTTTGACTGGAATCTGAAATCTAGCAATGTCCCAACTACAAGTACGGAGCCAGCTGTAGACCATACCCTGGGAAATTCTTCTGGTCATTACATCCTTCTCAAAACCTTTTTCCCACAGCAATCCATGAAAACAGCCAGAATTTCAAGCCCAGTTATAAGCAAGAGAAGCAAAGACTGCAAGGTATGAGGGGAAAATTAAGGGATCTTATAAACAGCTATTAGAAAGGGTCATGTGCATAAAATGGGATGCCTGGGGCTAGAAACACTGTATTTGGACTTACTCAGCATAGCATATTTGAGAGGAAAAAAGAATAAATGGGAACGGTTATTAGAATTACTGGAGAAACTCTCTTGTGAATATACTATACAGAAGTCAGAATTTTGGAAATAACTGGAAAGATTCCAGGGTTAACTATTCATGATTATAGATAATACAAAATAAATAAAAGACCAGTTTTGTTCCCCCTAGGAGTTTAGTGATTATAGAGACTATGAGAATTTCATGACCACCACTAAGAAAAATAAATAAATAACATGCAATATATAAATAATATATTAAAGACTCTGATGTAGCTAAAGCTATCTACGAAAGAGACAAAGACATATTTTCAGAGAGGAATAAAGTAGATTTGGTTCTTAAAATAATGAAGAAAAATTCTAGGCAAGAAAAAAACGGACTTCATCCTTAGCTTGTAAAAATTTGAATAAATGTCTAAGGCATCTCAGCTACAGGACTCAACATAACTAAATGTAATTTAAGGCACTAACTATAAAGTAGCTACAGGACTCAACATAACTAAATGTAATTTAAGGCACTAACTATAAAATAAGCTCTTAGAAGTCATTCCCCTGTTACCTTGCTCACAAGAGACTGTTAAATAAATACTCCACTTATTTGTACTATGAGATAAGCAACATTAAAATTATGTTATAGCATACATATGCTGGGTTGGTTGTTCCCCAATATTTGAATATTGAAAGGAAGTAAATTTTATTTAAAGAAGTTTTTTTTCTGCTCATTTCAGGTTAGATTCAAGTTTCACAATCTAAATTGTTATGATATGACATTCAAAACGATGCTCTTTGTTGTGCTGTGTGCACAGTAGAGGTAGCTGTAACCCAAAGAGAACCGTATGTGCATCACCCTTCAGAAAACAGTCATCACCATTGGTCTTAATCCTTGGCAAACCTTTAGTTCATCAAAGGGGATTTTCTGTCTCATCCTAGGATGCCATCACAACTGAACTCTCCCAGAGTAATCTCTGCTCTCAGCTGGGCAGTGAGGTTTTACAAAAGAGGAACTGGATAAGAGTTTTAGAGAGAAAACTTGGTCAGAAGTTCAGAATGGAAGTGAAAAATCAAACAACAAAACCACACTTTGGTTTGGCACCAAATTGAATTTAATAAAACATCCTTTTACATGCTTTTGCTGTTTTGCAAAGAAATGACACTTCCTCAAAATTGAAAGCTAGACACACCAGATTTAATATATATTAAGTATATGTCTATAAATTTAGTTGTATATGTCCTTAGAAAATTCTCAAAATTGTAAGTTAGTTTTAGTCTACAAATCTAATTAACTAATAAAGCATGAAATATATAAAATTATAGTTTGATTTCCAAGCTCTTCTATTACAGTATTTTCTATGAATGCTTAAAATAATTGTTTTGTCATAGAAACTAAAAATCTCAACCATCGCTATATCCCTTTGGTCACCAAATTATAGTTGTTCATATTAAAACCTCCTGTCTCAGAATTATAAGGGATACCTGGAAGGGTCAAATGTTTAAGAGAAATGACTTATTTTGTTAATATTTATGATATAGATTGAATACAAATAGTCAAGAAAGGTCATCCTGAGAATTGTTGGCTCTCAAGGATGACAAATATTTGTATGATGTAAGCAGAACAACAAGAAATTTTTGGTAAAATTATGTGTGTTCTTTCACCTTATGGGATATCTTTAATCAAAGAAAATGAAATTGTTTTTCTCTTTCATTATGAAAAGCAGGTAGCAGGGAGAATACTGAAATTGATGGGGAAATTGAATCTTTAGATAATGAAAAATTTATGTAAAAAATCTTTAGAAGACTTAATATTTTACAGATGTTCATTCCTTCTTACCCCAGGGTAATTTTTGTTTTCATCAATAGTCTCCCAGGAAACAAAGGGGAGGGGGTTGTTTCCATGTAAACCTATTGGCATGATTTTAAAATACCTTAAGATACAGGTAGAAAATACATGTTTCATTGTCTTTATATTAATGAGAATGTAAAGTAGAACATTGGCTAGGGATGCTTATAGCTGCCTGGGATTCACAGAGCAGTGGGTCACAAAGATGATCCTGAATTCCTAGTATCTGCTGATTCATGAGATCTGTCCAGTCCCTTATATTCATCACTAAAATAAGTAATCTAGATAAGTTTTTGTGTCCCAGTAAAAACCATCATAAAATTCGTCTTGGAAAAATTAATCAGTGGAGATAATTTTACAAAAAAAAACAAAAAAAACCACTTGGAGATTTTATCAGCTAAGGAATTTGGATATTCACATCCATGGCTCTCGTCTTAGTCCAAGTTTCTGTTGTAATCCATTACACATATTAATTAACCATATCTTTCACTCTTGAAGTACATTCTTTCTATTTCTCCAGAGTATTCTCTTCACAATTGTTGGTGTTTCAATAGTGTATTCTTCTTGTATACAGAGTGCCTTCTGTAATCATTTTCTCTCAGACACCTGGCAAATCAAAAGCCTTTAAAAGCTCTGAATCATTATTGTTAGAACCCATTTTCTTCTGTCTCCCAGAATTTTCCTTCACTCTCTTCTACCACATCAGAATGACTGATAATCTAGTAAACTCTGTCTCTGACATATTGGAATATGAATCCCTTGAAATAGAAGTTTTATTAGTTTTAGAAGTTCCAGGGTCTGTTCTGCTGGTACCTCTTTCTAGCATCCCAAGTAAAATCTGGTAAGAGCAATTGTGCAGGGTTTGCTCTGTGAAATCCCTTGTCCTATAGCACGAAAAATGTGCTTCTCCTATAGGAATATAGTGGAATAAGCAAAATACTCCTTGGTAATTCAACATAAAAACACCCATTTGGGCCATAATGAAGCCACTCTCATGTGTCATCAGTCGTCGTGACACAAAGTTTCTATTCATGCTTGGACATTGAAGGTTAATTGCTAACATGGGGATTTTAGAGAGGAATTTTGCTTTAGGAATAGAAAAATAAACCTTTTCCATCTTCTTCTGAATTTCTATTCAACTTTCTTATACTATCTTCCCTGCATGTATCTATTCTGCTTTTATTCAGTGCTAAAGTGCTTAGGAATCAATAGACTGTACCCATCTAATTTGCCTTCCATATCTGTTAGTAAAGAAGAGGATATTGAAATATTTTTGAAGTGGAAATATTTATACTCATCGTTTGTAATGTTCTGTTCTCGCTACAGATAATTTTTAATTATCACATGTATGGTCCTGGCAGTAGGAACCTCATCTTGCTCCAGGTGACAGTCACAAACCACACAAAGACTCTACTCAATCTCACTGAAGAACAAGGCAATTTCTGGCAGAGAAAAGAATTGTTGTTGTCTAGTGATGAAGACTTTCAACTAAAATTTGAAGGCAGAGTTGGGGAAGGCTACCCTGGCAACATCGCCCTTGATGACATTGTGCTTACAAAGGGATGTCTGCCATCTCTGGGCTCCACAAAGGAAGACTTGGCTCCTCCCTTTCCAACAGGTGTGTTTTCAGTTGTACTTCCTTTGTGTTTTTATAGGTTGTAGGGCAGAAGATAAGGAAATGGGTGAGAATGAAATAAATTCCTAGTTATGCATTGCTTCATAATGAAAAAATGTTTTTAAACTAAAACGTATTTTACAAGCCTTTACTTACAAAATGTCTTCCAAATTTTCTCCAAGCTCTGTTGTATTTAGCACTTTCTGGGTTCTCTGTGTAGAGAGCCGTGTCTTAGATAAGTTGAATACAGGAAAACTCTATTGAAATGCATCTGATTTCGAATCAGATCAGTCTTAAGTAAATAGTCCTATATAGTTTAACAAAATACAAAGAAAATCAAGAGCAGAGAGAGATTTTCTGTTTTAATTGGACATTATTCTTGTTATATGCTTTTCCAGGCACAGTGAGGTTGCCTTCTATGAAAACTATCAGTAAGATGAAAGTCATGAATGTCAATAGTGCTGTTAACACATCTAAGGGGCTGACTATCATAGCTTAACCACAGGGTACACTGCAGTGAGATGTTCACTGACAAAACTACTGCTTCCAGCAACAGGAGAGTGCCACACCATGCATTGATACCCTGTTAAGTTCAAAGTGTGAAGTGTTTAAAATGGTTTCCATGGAATGTTAGTTACATCCTCTCATCATAAGGATGAAAAAAGGTTATTAAAACAAAACTAATCATGAACAGTATGTAATTACTTATTCTTTGTAAACCAATGGATGTACTTATTTGAATCGCTGAATTTATATATTGAAAAACTTTGATTTAGAATGTCCACATGTCATTTTATCCAGAAATATTTAGTGATTTCTTAAATATACCATTGAAATTCATTGAGTTAGCAACTTTCAATATATTATGGCAATATTAGAGAATACAGTTAACCCCTTAAATCTATACACTGGTGATATAAAAATAGCATATTATGACAAAATGATAAAAGATATTTTGCCAATTGTATTGTAATAGACGTTAATATGTAACTATGTGTTTAGTGTAGAAAATGGACATGTTCTCTGCTAGTATCTACACCCCTCTTGTACTTACAAAAAATGAATGTCTTCCATACAGAATGAGTTCAATCGTTTGTCTGGATATTTTTACTGATCAAAAAAGGGAACTCCATCACTTTTGCTTTTTCTTTTCTGTTCATCACAAAGGTGGTATTTAAATATGGTTGAAAGTTTTTTTATATGGTTTTTAGTAGACAGTATTGCATGCACTTCATCTGCAATAGTCCTAACACTGTGTAGAATGGCATAGAGAATGCAAACATACCAAGACTATATAGGGGTAAGTCTGTTTAGATGGGTTATTTGAAATGCCACTGAGCTTCCTCAGTTAATCTACCTCCTGAGAAAGCATAGCCTTCCTTCATGACTGGAGTATATAAATGCTATCTGTGCTGCTGCTATATAAGTCTGTTCTATAAGAAAGTAAGTTCTTGAACTTATTGAAAAATAACCTAAAATATTCAAAGTGTAGGAGATTACACATTTTTGTTGACCCATCTCCGTTTTCAACGAACAACTACTAAAAGGAATACAAGAAAAATAAATGAAAATGTATTGGGGTGTATTGAGACCTTAAACTTATAAAATATTTCTACTAAAAAGTATTTAAAATGTTTGAAGAAGTAAACAGTTGTTATAAAATAACACTAATTATATATTAATTATGAAGCTAATAGCATATGTGAATAATGTAAAACTCTTTGTTTATCCTTACAATATTTAATGTGTGTTAAGGTTTGTGATTAATGAGGCACAGGAAGGATTTATCAGTTGCTGAAGTACTTGTCTCCAAGTGTGATGGACTGAGACTTATCCCTAGAAGTAGCGGAGCTGTGTGTGTATGTGTGTGGCTTCCTGAGGAGAAGTGGTAGTATACATTTAGAATCCCACAACTGGCAATCCCATGCTGAGGAGACAGAAAATGACAGATCCATAGGGTTAGCCTGCTGGGTTAGCCTGATCATTGAAGAGTAGGAGCAGTGAGGGACCCTGTCTCAAGAAACACCAAACCAAATGGACAAAAAATACAATGTAGGTGACTCCTGTGGCACAATGCCTGATATTGACTTCTGGCTTTCATTTGTACAAATTTACATATACACACATGTGCATACATATATATTTGTACCAACACACACATTCCCACACTCACAATGCACACACACACATACACACATATAATATAAATTAGTTTTGATCAATAGAAAATAAAATAATCTGTACGATGAGGCTTTATAAATAACTCAGCAGTTAAGAGCATTTTCTGGTCTTGCATAGGATACAGGTTCAGTTCTCAATGCCCACATGATTCACAACTGTCTTCAACTCTAGTTTCTGGAGGTCTGCCACATGTTTCTGACCTCTGCAGATAACAGATACACATGTGGTACTTATATACACACAGG
>LOJH01022664.1:12079-22503 GCA_001685095.1 Ellobius talpinus
TGGTGGCTCACAGCCATCTGTAATGAGGTCTGGCGCCCTCTTCTGGCCTGCAGGCATACACACAGATAGAGTATTGTATACATAGAGTATTGTATACATAATAAATAAATAAATATTAAAAAAAAGAACTAAACTATGTATGGGTGTTGTGATACACCGCCTGTAATCCCATTTGGAGACTGAGGCAGGAGAGTCATGACTTCTAGACCAGCCAAAGCTTCAACGTGAGACTGTGTCTAAAAGACAAGCGAAACAAAGCCTGATGAGGCAAGTACCAAGGCATGAAGCCACAGTCCCAGGTATTTGGGAAACTGAGATGGGGCATCCCTTAAGCCCATGAGTTTAAGGTCAGAGTCTTATAGAATAAATAAGGATAAAATTTATTAGAGAATGGAAATTCAAACACTGGACATTTGAAAACTGGTGGTCCTTTGTGATTGTGTTTAGAGAGAAAGCATCATTATCTTTAAAAAATATGTACTGAGATATTGACAAATGAAACTAAATGGGAGAGGGGACCTGGGAGACACAGACAGGAGGAGACTGGCCAGGAGCTGACAACTGTTAGAGGCGGATAATAGATATATAAGGGCCCATTTTATTATTTTGTGCATGTTCAAAAATATTTTTTTCCTGGCTGGAGAGATGGCTCAGTGGTTTGGAGTACTGACTACTCATTAAGCAGACTAGTTCAATTCCCAGCACCCATATAGCATCTCATAATTGTCTGTAACTCCAAGATCTGACACCCTCACACAGATGTACATGCAGGCAAAGCACTGATGTACATAAAGTAAAAATAAATTATTAAAATTTTTCATTTAGTGTATATATAGGTGTGAGTGTATGCCACACTTAGCAGGATCCCCTGGAACTGGAGTTACAGGTGATTGTGAGCTTCCTGTGTGGGTGCTGGGAACCAAATTCAGATCCTCTGGAAGGACAGCAAGGGCTCCCAACCTGAGCTCTCTCTCCAGTCCTTCCTTTTTTCTTTGGGACAGGGTCTCACTATGTAGCCCTGTCTGGCCTTGAACTTACAGAGGTCTGTCTGCCTTTGCCTCCTTCGTGCTGGGACTAAAGGAGTGTGCCTCCACACTCAGTGCCGGTTTCCTAAAAATAAAATAAAGATTTCTCGAACAAAGCTTAAGGCCTTTGCAGCACCTTTCCAGTCCCTAGATCCCAACAGGCTAAAGGTGTTTTACCTCAGCAGCTGTGACCCGGCAGCTTTGGGGCCTCCAGTAGATTCCTGGGACAGTCCCTGGTTCTCCTGAATTGGGGTGTTCTTGGGGAAGACCAGAAGAGAAATGATTGTAGCTTTTCTGTTGGGGGAGGCTGGGTCTCTGAGGGCCTTGTATTATTGTGAGTTGGTAGCACTGGGGCACACTCTGCCTTAACACAGTTAAGGGTGTGACATCAAAAATAGCAATAAAGCATCTGGGGAGGGTGTCACACGGGAGGCAGGGGCAGGGCAGGGCCATCTGCCAGCTCTGTGCCCTCCCTCAGTACCTCACCTCCCTCCAAACCCCTTTCCTCTCTCCTCTATCTTGGAGAAGGCAGGAGATGGCAAGGTGACCCAGGGACAAACTCCTGCCTGTGAGCCCGAGTGCATGCTGACTCTGAAAATTTTGTGACTTTCCAGGGATAAGCAGGGTGGTCAGGTGGGAAGAAAGATGGGACAAGGACAAAACTTGCCCACTAGTCACCTGAATGCAAGCCTGACCCAAGACAGGTCCCAGACATCCTTGCTTGGTCGTTCAGGATGAGGCAAGGCAAGCAACATGGGAGGCTTGGAGCCATGCCTATAAAGACTGTGGGATGCTGGTCATGGTGGGGGGCTGTTTCTTCCTCAGTGGTATCCACCATCAAGTGCATCAAGGAGGGAGCTGGACCCAGGGCTGCGCACTTTCTGAGCATTCGCTCAGCCGCCACAGCAGCATGGCTTTGGAGGAAGTTAGAAACCTACAGGCCTCAGTAACGTCTGCTACAGTATTGTCTGCCTCATGGCATTGCAGTGGGTATGGGATGGGTTAGTGCACACAGATGCCTGGGAGCTTTTTGACACAGACGCTAACAGGTTAGCTGCCCTTCCTACCATCACCCCAGCCCCAGTCAGGCAGGATTGTCTCATCTCTGTGTGATATTAGGTGGCTGAACACATGCTGCCATTGCTGTTTTTGTGGAGTCTCCACAGTGATGCCCGGAGGCCAGCACTAATCATGCAGTGTACAATCGTGGACCCAGGCCTAGAGAGGAAGAATGACTTGAGACCATGTGTGCAGGAACTGTCAAGCTGAGCCAGAGAGCCTCTCCTCTGCTTACCTGTCTCCACCTGGCTGGTACCATCTGGGTTCTTTCCATCCAGGCCTTCACATGGGAGATGCTTGGTCTGGGGCTTGGCCTGGGGAAACTGTTAAGGAAGTTGTCAACCAACCCCCTGTATTTACTAGCTGCTAGACCCCATGTCTGGTGCAAACCAACCCCCTGCATTTACTAGCTGCTAGACCCCATGTCTGGTGCAGGGATAAAATGGTGGTGAGATGAGACCAGAACACCTGTTCCACACCACGATCCTGTGAGGCTGAGGTGACGCAGAGATGTGTGTGTGTGTGGGGGGGTGGATGGGTGTTGCGTAGACTCAGCCATAAGCAGCCAGCTTAGGAAGAGGAGGGACAGGAAAAGGCTTCAGGGTGGAGGGGACACGTCCATGCAGTCTGGTTAAAGTCTGCCCAAGGTACAAGGCAGGAAGGGAATACCAGGCAGTGGGAAGAGCTTGGATGGATGCCAGGAGAGTAAGAAGACATACTAAGCTAGGCAAGAACAGAGGGAGGGCCAGAGCCTAGGGACATGTAGGGGTGGGGTTCTAGACAAAATGGCCAGATAGAGGAAGGGCCAGAAAGTCACCAACTGGGCATGAGCTGGGAACTCAAGGGCAATGGGAGTCATTGAGATTTTTAAAAGGGGGCCAATCTGGAGAGATGGCTCAGTGGTTAAGAGCATTGGCTGTTCTTGCAAAGGACCTGGGTTCAGTTCCCAGTACCTACATGCTGGCATTACTCCAGGTCCAGGGCATCTGGTCCCCTCTTCTGATCTCCATGGCACCAGGCATGCATGTCATTCATAAACACACATGCAGACAATCACTCATACACACAAATTTAAAATAAACCTTAAGAATTCAAGGGAGGGCCCACGGAGCCAAATTGGTGGTTTAGAAAACATGCCGAGGAGATGGCTCAGTAATTAAAAGCATGGGCTGCTTTTCCTGAAATCCTGAGTTCAATTCCCAGCACCCACATGGCAGGCAGCTCACCATCATCTGTCACTCCAGTTCCAGAGTATTGGATGTCCAATTCCCTCTTCTGGCCTCTGGGAGGCACTGCATTCAGATGGTGCATAGACAAATATGCAGGAAAAACATACGATCATAGAAAATAATAAAATAAAAAGAAACAAGTGCAGAATAATAATCAAATAAATAATATTGTTTTTCTTTTTTTTTCTTTTTGGTTTTTTGAGCCCTGGCTGTCCTGAAACTCACTTTGTAGACCAGGCTGGCCTCAACTCACTGAGATCTGCCTGCCTCTGCCTCCTGAGTGCTGGGATTACAGGCACACACACCACCACCCGGCCAAATATATAATATTAAAAAAAGAAGCACACACAAAATAAAGCTCATTGTGGTCACCGGGAAACAACTAGGGGACACCGTGTATGAGGACAGTGTCTACCCCAGATTCATTGCTCACTCTGAGAATGGAAGGAGTTGGCACTCTGGGCAAGGCTGTTCTCAGCTGCTCTGACACACCTCCTCCCCCTCCCTGCCCCTCCTTCTTCTGCTCCAGCCCCTGTCTCTGTCACTCAAAGGGCTGGCTAGGCTGGGCAGCTATGGCAGCAGCATTAACTTGGATTCCTCTCCTTGTAGGCAAGTTGGGGATCTTCTCCGGGGAAGGGAGAGAATGAGGGGTAGAATTTAGAGGTTATGAGGTAGAAGAGTAGGGGATCCTCAGAAGAGGGGTTTGGGGTGGGTGAAGTAGGACCTAGAGGGTTTTGGGGGTGGGTGGGTAATGATAAGCCACTCAAGGATCCAGGGGCTGGGAGTTGGTCTCTGGATAATAGGAAATTTTGAGAGCAGAGGTGTCCTAGAGCCCCGAGTGAGCACGAGAGGACAAGGGAAGAGGGTCGTGGGCCCTTTAATGAGCTGACTGGGCCGTTACTTCTGGCAGACCAGGCTAAATTTGGCATTAAGAGGGAAGGCGGAGGCAGCCTAGGCAAGTCCACTTTGCTGGGCTCCTATTGGCCCACATTGCAGGCCCTGTTCTGTGTTCTTCTCTGGGAGTTGGGGGTCTTAGAATGGCTACCCTTCTTCTGAGGGTGTTCTCTACCCCCAGCCTCCCAGACATTCAGCATGGGGTTCTTTCCCAAGTAACCTGAACACACACGGCTTACTCCTTTCTCAGCCAAACATTAGTCCCCTCCCACTGTGGACTTAACCATGGAGTAGAAAGATGCCTGGGGGCCCTTCTTCCATGAATCCAAAGCCAACAAAAGTCTGGGGCTTGTCATCCTCTAACCTATGAAGCAAAGCAGGGCCTGCAGCCCACCACTTGGAGGCAGCCAGGAACCCTCAGCTCTCAGCACATCGGGAGCGCAGTGGGGAAGGGCACTCACCCCCTACCCATGACTGAAGCTGTGTGTTTGGGGCTTATGGGGTCCCCACAGGTCTTCTGGCAGGGTTGAGGGACACCAATGCCCAGCAGACAACCTTATACCCACTCGTGGGTCGTGTTTTTGTGCATCCCTTGGAACATGCCACCTTCCTGCGCCTTCCAGAACACATTGGTGAGAGAGGGACCAGATGGGCTGGAGTGTGCCAATCCAGATCTCTTGTCCTGTCTCCGGTTTCCAATCTCCTCCTGTTTCTCCCATCAGCGGTGCCACCTACTGTCCGACTCACCTACCAGGCCCACCTGCAGGGACATCCAGACCTGCCCCGGTGGCTACGCTACACACAGCGCAGTCCCTATAACCCTGGCTTCCTCTATGGTACTCCCACTCCAGAAGATCGTGGACGCCAGGTCATCGAGGTGCCGGCACAGAGACATCCTGGGGGTGGCCACTGGGGCCTCCTAGGGCTGGCCCTGCCAGTGGGGCTGGGTGCTTATGCATGTTTATTTGCATGTTTATTTACATATAATTTGCATAGGCTCCATTTGTGCCAGCTTCCCCTTAGTCCCGCTCCTCAGCCCTCATTCCATTCCCCCAGGTCACAGCCTACAACCGAGACAGCTTTGACACCACTAGACAGCGACTGCTGCTGCTGATCGAGGACCCCGAAGGTACCTCCGTTCCTATCCGGTTTCTCTACTGGGGCCAGCCAGTCTTGAAGAGAAAGAGTGTTGGGAAGCAGTGGGGAGCAAGGCATCCTGGAGAGGGCGCATCAGGGCCGACGTGGCGTTGATAGCTCGAGGGAAGGAGTTCGGGACTGAAGTCTGTCCTTAGCTGTGTAACTAACGGAGCTGCTTGTCACGGGCTGCAGCGTACGAGGCAGTCATTGGCTGCAGTGTTGGGGGAAGGGAATGGAAGGCCTGTGTTGTATATAGGCTGTTGGGGTAGAGGTGGCGTGGGGAATGTGGGAAAGCTTGAAGGAGGTTTAGGAAACACCCGGGGAACTGAGCACAAGGTGGGCTGCAACTGAGTTGCCGACTTGGCCTCCTCAGGTCCCCGGTTGCCGTACCAAGCTGAGTTCCTGGTGCGCAGCCATGATGTGGAAGAGGTTCTGCCCTCCACACCTGCCAGCCGCTTCCTCACCGCCTTGGGGGGACTCTGGGAGCCAGGGGAGCTCCAGTTGCTTAACATCACTTCGGCCTTGGACCGTGGAGGTCGTGTCCCTCTTCCCATTGAGGGCCGGAAGGAAGGGTAAGGGAACAATCCAGGAAGGCTTCCTGGTTGACTAGGGAGGGAGTGGGCAAAAAAAATACCCATCTCCGATTTCCGGATTACCACTGTGGCATACCTCGGTCGTGGCCATCTCTTCTCTTTGCTTCACACCAGGGCCCATTCCCTTCACACCATCTCCTCCTTGGGCTCACGCCCTCATTACCCTGAACTCTGAACTTACCGGCACCCCATGAGGACGTATGAGATCCGTTAAAAGTCATTTCTGGGGTACATAAAGAGTGGGGTGCTCTGACTTGGTCTCAGGTCTTGGAGGCTGTGACTTCTCCCACCAGGCCCTGAGGTGTATCCCACGGGACACCCCTGTTCCCCACCCGTCCTTGCCTACTGTCAGGACACCTTCGCCTCTGCCTGGCAGTCTGGTGCTCTATGCTGACAATGGCTTCTTTTCTCAGGGTATACATCAAGGTGGGCTCTGCCATGCCCTTCTCCACCTGCCTGAAGATGGTGGCATCACCTGACAGCTATGCCCGTTGTGCCCAGGGACAGCCTCCATTACTGTCCTGCTATGACACCTTGGCACCCCATTTCCGTGTTGACTGGTGCAATATATCTCTGGTGAGGAGGGATCCTGGTTCTAGGGTTTGGGTTTAGGGTATAATCCTCATCAAGTCCTGTGTATCTATTATTTCTCTAGCCCAGCTTTTTTTCTCTGATAGTGTCGGTTTGAGTCTTAACCTCAGTCCGTAGTCTCTGTCATAGACACACACACACACACACATGCACGCACGCACGCACGCACGGACGCACATGCACACATATGAAGTTCTGTTTCTTGCCACAAGAGGGCGACAAAGCTTACAGTCCACATCTGGACTCTCCAGCTCTGAGTCCCAGATCTGCTCAGCTGGACAGACAGCTAAAACTCCCAAGAGTTCCTAAGTCCAAACTCCAGTGAGGGCATCCCTGTGACAGCTCTGTCTGCTTCCAGAGGAAGTACCACCAAACAAGACTGCCTGCAACAAGGGGTTCATTCCTGCTCTTGGTGATGTTTCAAGGGACCCTGGCTGGAAATTGTTGGTGTACTCTGCTCCTGGGAACCAGCCCAAGGGGACTACAGCTGAGTAGTAGCGCTGGTCATTGATGGCCTACTGAAGGTTGTGTGCTGGGCACTAGATCCCCAGCGTGTTTCACCACCATGATTCAGTGCTGGAGTAAGCACACTATCTATCATCACCCTGAATTCAATGAGGAAACCATGTTGAGACAATTCACCCCGGTGAAGCACTAGCCTGACTCAGAGTTCAGACTCAGGCAGTCCAAACCTAGCACCAGCACTAACCATTGCACTCCCTGCTTCTCCTAGAAGTAGCTTCTCTGACCCCTCATCCAGCGTTCATCCTGTAGTCACATGGGCTAGGGGAGGCAGGCAGGAAGAAGGTCTGTGGTTACATGGGGTTGATAGGTTGGTAGTTGCCACACCTCCTGTGGGGCAGTGTCTCTGCATGAGCTACTCCTGGGTCAGCTCTGGCCTCTGCTACACAGGTGGACAAGTCAGTGCCGGAGCCCCTGGATGAAGTGCCTACTCCAGGTGACGGGATCCTGGAGCATGACCCATTCTTCTGTCCACCCACTGAGGCCACAGGCCGAGACTTCCTGGCAGATGCCTTGGTCACCCTCTTGGTACCCTTGCTGGTGGCTCTACTGCTCACCCTGCTGCTGGCTTACATCATGTGCTGTCGGCGTGAAGGACGGTGAGTGTGCCGGCCAGGGAGGACAACAGGCTGGTGCATCTAAGGGACCGCTCTGGGACTGGGGGAGCCATATTTCTCAGGGAATGGGATTCTCAACTATACGAGGAATGTGGGGTCCCTTTTCTAGGTAGAGGGGGATCCAGTCCTGTCTGGCTTGGAACTAGGAGGGATTCTGAATATACACACATGGGATTCCTACATGGGAGCTCTTGGGACACCATGGAGCAAAGCCAGACTGGTACTGAACCCCACAACCTCCATTTTTTCACAGGCTGAAGAGAGACATGGCCACCTCTGAGTGAGTAGAAGCAAAGCTGGGGGGCTGGATAGGGGAGCCTCCCCTTGGATTGTTGTATTGAACTCTTCACTCTCTATGAGCAGCAATGACCCCTGAGCCTTGGCCCTCAACTGGCTGGAGGCTAAGTCCATGCCCTCCTGACCTTGTCCTCCTGTGTTCTGATCATAGAAGAGGCTATGGTGGCATAGGGGAAGAGGACCTGCCACTGTACATAGGAAAGGACTTGGGAAGGGACCAAAGGCCCGGTGTGTGTTCCTCTTCCTCTCTCCTCCCCCTTGGCTCCCTTTCTCCTTCCTGTCCCTTTCATTCTCCCTCCCACTTCCCTGTTCTCTAGCTCCCTCTTCCTCACTATCTCCCGCTCGCTCCTCCCCATCTTCCTCCCTCTCCCTCTCCCTTCTTCCCTCCTTCCCCACTGTGAACCAGACACCTGGCTGGCCTCTGATTCTCCCTCCGGTTAAGAGGAAGTGGCTGGCCTAGTTAATAGCAACAGATACTTTAAATCCTACCATGTCTTTCCAAGCCCATCTTATTCTGCCTCAGATTCCTCCTATCCTT
Source organism: Ellobius talpinus (assembly GCA_001685095.1). Taxonomy (NCBI): domain Eukaryota; kingdom Metazoa; phylum Chordata; class Mammalia; order Rodentia; family Cricetidae; genus Ellobius; species Ellobius talpinus. The sequence goes on from LOJH01022664.1 coordinate 20,582, forward strand.
GGCCTCCTCCCCCACTCTGTGCCCCTCAGCCCCTAGCCTAATTTTCCTACCCTCTGAACCCCAAAGATTCCAGAAGACAGTTGTGAAATAAGTTGGGCTTTTATTTCCACTTTACTGAGCTTGTGGCAAGCCTGGCAACCCGCCTAACCTGCCTTATTAGTGGCAGAGGCCTTTGGCCACCCTACGAACTCCCTTGAAAAGCTGATTATGGCTCTTTCTGGAGCCTAGTAGTGACTGGCATGGTCCAGACCTGCGCTGCCCAGGCTTCTGCCTCCGCCCCCTCCGCTGGCATCTCTTGGCCTTGTTTTTGGACTTGAAGGCTTGCTTCTTACCCAGGCGGAAAGAGCCTGAGACACCCTTGCCAGTCACCTTCTTGAGCATGCCTTTCTGCACTAGTTTCTGGAGTGCACGCTTGAAGCGCCAGCTGTTGCGGGTCATATTGTAGCCTGTGGTGGTCACGGCTTTCTTCAAGGCAGCAAGGGACACACGGCTGCGCACCCCCTTGTCAGACACAGCCCTCAGAATCACCTTCGACATGCTGGGTTTTCGCGGGGTTTGAGGTTTGGTGTGGGGCTCAGTTTCACTCTTGCTTGGGTCCCCTGATGTGCTGGCATCCTGTTCTACAGCCACTGCAGCATTTGGCTCTGCAGATGGTGACACCAGCGACGTGTCTCTCTGCATCTCTTCCGGGGGTGGCTGAAGGGCACTGGATGCTAGGATCTCCAGGGTGGCGTCTGGAAGTATCCACCGGATTACTCTCAGTAGTGGGTGAGCTGTGTTCTGACTTCTGCTTCCCTCAGAGGCTCCTCTGTAGAGGTCTGGGCCACACCTTCTGGATGGCCAGAGGGAGGACCAAGGATGATCACCCACGGTTGGCCCCAGTAGACCTGTGCTGTGGGCTCAGGGACTGGTGAAATTATTTCTGCGGTGACCTCAGGGGGCCATTGTGAGGTGGGCAGAATCCTGTGGGGGTCATAGTAGCCCCATTGTCTCTTCTTAGGAGGATCAAAGGCATCAGATAGTGGGGACATCTGATGTGCCAGATACCCTCCAGAGGAGGGCTCTGGCTGGATAAGTTCACACGGGAATGCCCATGTATATATGGCCTATATGCACATTTCTGAACTGATTCCAGGACACTTGGAATCCTCATGTTTGTTTATTTATTTAGCGGTGCTGCGCATGGAATTCACGGTTTCACACACACTAGGCAAGTGCCTAACCACTGAATTATATCCCCAACCCAACTCAGTTTTAAATCCACCCTTTAATTGCCAACAGTCTCTACTTTGTGTCTCTAGGTGGGAAAAATACTAACATTTTATATTTATTGAGACAGGGTCAACTTTGGGGAGGCAGGTTGAGATAGGGTTTCTCTGTGTAGCCCTGGTTGTCCTGGAATTCACTCTATAGATCAGCCTGGTTTTGAACTCACAGTGATCCACCTGCCTCTGTCTCTCGAGTGCTGTGACTAAAGGTGTGCACCACCAATGATAGCAGAAACAGGGTCAAACTATATAGTCCTTGATGGGTAGGAATTCACTCTGTATGCCTGGCTGGCCTCAAAGTTATGGTGATCCACCTGCCTCTGCTTCTGGAGTGCTGTGTGTGCCACCACGCCTGGATACATTTATTTATTTTTTATTGATGTAGAATGCTGGCCTCAATATACAGCTGAAAATAACCTTGAACTTCTGGTTGTACTGCCTTCACCTTCCTAGGAGCTAGAAATTACTGTGCCGCCACGCACAGTTTACGTGGTGCTGGGATTAAACCCAGGGCTTCTTGTGTGCTAGGCAAACATTTACCAACTGAACTATTCCAATACATTTTAAACATAAGAATTATAATTATACTTTTTAAAAAAATTATTTATTTATTATGTATACAACATTCTGCCTCCATGTATGCCCGCACACCAG
>LOJH01022665.1:6506-26318 GCA_001685095.1 Ellobius talpinus
AAAAAAAAAAACCAGACGTGAAAGATATGCATACCTATAATCCCAGCACTGAGATATAGAAACAGAATGACCAGAATTCAAGGTCATTGTCAGGTACATGGTGAATTGAAGGCTAATATGAGACCCTCACTCAAGAAATAAAATAATCACATGACATGTATGTATGTAAAAAAGATACACAAGGAGGAAGTTACTGCTGTGAAAAGCGAAGATATTTCTGAGAGAAGGAAGGACTGAGGCCAAAGAAATATTGGGGGTTGGTTGTCAGGACTGCAGGGGCTGCATTGGGGCTGTGGGTAGGGCTTCTGCAACCTAGCATCATTATGTGTTTCAGTCATTCATTTTGCTACATTTCACAAAAAAGAGGTGTGGTTTGTTTATACTTTTCCAGAAGAATAAGATCAAGGGAGCCTGCTTTCCCAGTGTAAAGTTGTAGAAGCCTTCCATTAAGACATTTGATGGCCATACAGAAGAAGCCTAGAAACAGCTTCATGGAAGCACTAGACTTAGGGTGTGACAGAAGATGGATTGGTAGATTACTTTAAAAATGAAGGTCTTTATAGATGGGGCTGTGAAGCTGTTCGTCCAAAAGGAAAAGGAAAAAGTGAAATTGGATTGGATACCCATTCCACACCATTCTGTTGTTAGGTCTTTTTGTTTGTTTGTTGTTGTTTTTAATGAGACAGGGTTTCTCTGTGTAGCTTTGGCTATTCTGGAACTCTGTAGATTCTCAGAGATCCACCTGCCTCTGCCTCCTGAGTGCTAGGATTAAGGCATGCGCCACCACCACTCTTCCAACACACATTGTTGTGTAAATATGTATGTATGTAAAACTATTTTATGTGCATTGTTATAATGTATATTATATATTGGTATAAGGATGTCTGGAATTACAGATAGTTGTGAGCTGCCATGTGGGTGCTGAGAATAGAACCCGGGTTCTCTGGAAGAGCAACCAATGCTCTTAAAACCACTGAGCCATCTCTCCAGCCCAGGGGTTAAGATTTTAATGTCAAAAGCCAGCTTTTGACCAAAATACAGGTATAATAGAGAGAAACCTGGATTTGCTTCTCAGTACTAATTCCATGCAAAATAAAACCTTTTCATTGGAAGAAAATAAATGTTTTTGAAATCAGAATAGGGAAAGTCTTCTTATATTTGAGCCATAACCTGGGTGCAGAGGTTTGTACCTGCAGTTCCTTCTTCTAGGAGACTGAGGCAGGGCGCTCACTTGACTTAAGTCTGGGCAGCAAAGCTAGCTCCCATCTCAAAATAAGATAAAAATAAGAGTCTGGTAAATGATACTACTTCAATAGCAAGGATTTGTTTTAAAGAAAGTGAGAGAAAATAATATTTGCCAGAACATTATGCAGGTTAGAACCAGGATTTATGAAGAGTAATGAAACAATGTCATTTGAAGGAAGACAGATGAAACTAAAGATGAGCAAAGTAGTTAACACACCTGTGAAGATTCCAGAGTAAAACCATTTGTATGGTGATTTAAAACAAACTTTAAAGGGAAGAATATAGAACATTGGAAAACAAAACAATTAGAAGCCAACACAATCCCACGGTGTATGTGTGGGCAGAAAACACGAGGCAGGCTCTGCAGGGGTCTGAGAGAGTGAGGCAGGGCCACGCAGCTCTTAACAGTTCCCAGGAGCAGTTTGACAGGACCTAGTATGAGTGAAGTACCTTCCATGTAGAAGAGAAGGTAGCAAGAAGCACTTGTGTAATTCCATCTGCCTATTCTCTGTAAGACTTGACAGTCAGACAGCTGAACAGACTTGCCTTGAGGAGGAATCTCAGCCACAACATTGACTAAAACAAACGATAAGGTTAAAAAAAATAACATATACTCAGTATGATTCAGCGTGCAGATGCTCAAACAGTACAGCCAGACCACTGCTGAGTATGCATATGGAATTCCTAGAGCTTCCAGGTATGATGAGGCCTCACTCTCAAATATCAAGGCATCAAGGGCTTCCTTGGTGCATTCACTGGGGCTTTCTGCATCCTGGTTATCTCTGTGTGTGGTGCATGCAGAATGGGGTCCACAGTGACAACAAACCTGATTGGTCTAGATCTTGGATATGGATGGAGCTATTCATTTGCTGTGCCTGGGGGTCTTTTGGGAAGCATCTTGTGTTGTATGCTCCTGAGCCTCTGATAAGCTTTTGGCATTTTTTTAAAGATTTATTTTAATCTTAAAAGAAGAAAAAGTTTAAATTCCGGAGCTGAGATGGCACAGCCCTTCCCTTGCAGAGACTTGTTTTTTACTTATGTTAACAGAGGCCACAAAATGTGCAACACATAACTGGATAGCCAAGGTTATCTGGTTTAAACATAAACATTCAAACCACCTGAAAACCATCATTTTAGGTTTCATTATAATTTCTGCTCCCCAAATCAGAGCTGTAATAGTGAAAATGAGAAATTATGTAAGAGGCTTTAAACAAAGAAAATACTTTTTCCATCATTAATATACAAATTGACCATCTTTGCCTGAGAAACAGGGCAAAGGGTAATCTTTTTTTAAATATTTATTTTTAATTTTTTTATATCCTCTGAGGGCATCTGTGGGAATGACCTCAGAGGATAGAAGAGCATATCAGATGCCCTGGATCTGGAGTTACAAGAAGTTGTGAACTATCCAGAATGGGTATTAAGAACCAAATGTTGGTCCTCTGGAAGAGTGGTTACACCGTAATCACTGGGCTGTCTTTCCATCCCCAGAGGGTGATCTTTTTCAGAAGCTATTTAGCTTCTAGTGTTTGTGGCTTAGAGCATAGAACTGGCAGGTGGTTCAAGCCTGAAGGCCTTCACGTCTAGGGGACATGCCGCCTTAGATGGAGTAGAGGGCCAGAATATTGTAATCTGTCTCATAGTAGTTCTTATTTTATGAATATAAGACAGGCTAAAACCTCAACTTTACACATGGGTTTAGCTGTTGCCTTTGATTCAATACACTTGATGCAGACTATGGGTCATGTTCAGCCTGGCCTTGGTCCTATATGACTAAAAGAATGTGCACACTAAAGCAGTTGGGGAACAAATATTTCAGACACACAAAAATTACACAGACTTTGGATTTCATTCTAAGTATTGTTTTACATGAACATCAAAGGAATCTGCTGAGTCTGTGTGCCCATGGTTCCCCGTGTGTCATTGAAGCAGAGTGCCAGATTGCCATAGACTATAGGACCTACAAAGCTTGTAGCATTTTCTGCTCAGTTACAGATACAGAAGTTTTGTGTTGGCTCCTGGCAACCTCATCCTTAAGCTTAGCAGCCTGCTCTTCCTAGCATCTCTTGGGGCACAAGGCCCTGGCCAAGTGGGCTTCTGCTAGTGACCCTAGTTGTGACTCTCCTGCATGCCCAGCCACAGTGACCACAAAGTGCCTTACTTCCTGAAGCTCATGGCTGCTATGGAGGCTGAGCCAGCTGGTGGCTTCTTACCTGGAACATATTTGTTGTTTTGAGTAAGTCATTGCTGTTAACCAAGATATGAGGTATGTATCACAGGAAGACCTACTTGCAGGACTGCCTGCGGTCCTGCCTCTTGTGTGGTGTCTTCTGGCCTGATGCTGCCCAACAGTTCCAACCTCCTGCTGGGCAACAGGCTATGACTTAGGTAGTGGCTTAGACAGAGCATCAGAATCTACATCCATCCCTAAGAGCCTCTGGGTAGGGAAATAGAAGCTCCCTAGCCCTTTTTTCAGGCAGAATAGTGACTGATGTCAGCTGCTCTTGTATGGTCACATCAGAACTTTCCTTGAGCCCTTCAGTGATGCTTGGTACACTCTGTCTTTCTACACTAAGTGCTGCTTTTCTTATGCTATCTTGCTCTTCCCTGGACACAGTATCAAATAACAGAAAACACCAGAAAATACACAAGCCATTTGGGCAGTGTCCTGAAGGTAGGACCATTCCTCCAAGCACAGAGACTTTTGATCTCAAATCTCACTGAATTGCTACAAGAGTCAGAGGTTGGTGTGGTGGTTGCCAGACTGGGTGTAGGCTCTGTCCTGTGACAATTTGCCATTTTGTTTTGCCAGGTTCTGCTTGGACTCTGCTAGACAGAACCGGCAAAGACTGTCCATCAACTGGTCCAACTTTAGCTTGAAGAAAGCAACCTTTGCTGCCCACTGAATGAGGACTGCTTGGAGAGGGATATATGAGAGGCAGCTGGGCTGCGCCACTCAAGAGCCAAGCCCTTCAGTGGCTCCCCAGAGCTTCGGTACCCACCCATGGTGTGTAGGGTGGGATGCCGTGGTCTGAGACCCCCAGACCAAGAACTTGCTGCTCGACCTGCGTTGTTAGCTTGTGTGCGTGTAGTCTGTGAGTGAGACTTCTTTGATTGTAGCTCTGTGCTGTCGGAATGGAACAGTAGTTCCCGCCAATTCCTCCACCACCACAGCTTCAGAGGCCTGGGCCGTGGCCAGAGACGAGTTTGCATCATCCACGTGGCTCTGTCGCCTCTGCATCTCACCCTGTCCTGTTATCTGTCCCCGCCAGGGTGTCAGCCATCCCTCAGCTCCCATGTGCCCTGTGTCCCACCCAAGGCGGGCTGGGCGGGCAGGCCTCCTTTGTACTCTTTCACAATCTACTGTTTCCGAGTGTACACGTTGCGCTGTTTGTGTTTGACCCCCTGACTTGTAGCCAGCTTGTGTAAGACCCCTTGCAGAATGAGAACGTTAAAAACAAGAAACCCACCCAGTACTCACACCATCAAGTCTGTTCTAGAGCGTACAACCGTATTAACACGGAGGCCTGCCTGGCTACTTTTTTAACATATTGTTAAGAAATATTAAAATCATGTCTTTCTTTTTGAAAGATGGAATACATTAGTACAGCAGGAGACCCAGTCTGGTTGCTTTCTGCTGGGGATGATGGGTGTGATGGGAGGTAACAAATGGGTGATACTTGTTTCCAGAGAGCCAAGACCACCACCAAAGTCACTTTCTGATGTTCCTAGGTTTCAGGGTTCCTGGTGCCCTCAGTTATCTTCTGAACACGAAGTTGTCACTGGTACCAGAACAGTCAGCAGGAAACAACAGCCAAGCAAATGATTAGGCTTCACGAGCTCATGGCAAAAAGTACCAGGAAGCTTCAAGATGGGGTGGTGGGTTATACTCAGGTCACTGGGACTTAGTGGAAACAGCCTTTGTAGAACAGAGGATTAACTATGGCCTTGTATGCAGATGCCTGTCCACATTTTGGGGAAGAGAAGGGATTGTGGTCTCTAGTAAAATAATGAATTAGGGACACATAATTGGCTTTAAATTAGGAACAAAGTAAATGGTATTGAAAACTGAAAGGCTTAGTTACTCCCATCTTTGTCCCTTCAGGAGTTAACAGCTCACACAGTTGCCTCTGGGTTGTTGTCTAGCTTTTACTTACCTCAGCATACTACATGGCTCATACTTTTCCAGTGCCCAGGAGATGAATTACCTGAGGTGGGAAGATCATCAGGCCTAGGGTAACAGTAACAAGCTGGTGGAAGCTAGTTGTGGGAGGGAGGAAACAGTAGGTCCTAGCCTTCTGGAGATTTCGCACCAGAGAAGAGGAAGGAAATCAGTACCCAGAGGAGGTGTGGAATAGGTTGCCTTTTCTTTTCCAGGTGAGAAAGCAGCACATCCCTGTGTTCCTGGGATAGTTCAACAAAGAAAAAGCATGCAGGGCTGTGACCTTGCATGAACAGTGTTCTTGAAAGGACAAAGATTCTGGTTCTATCCCCAGAGATACTGGCATTGTCTCCTGGTTGAAGAAGTGGCTAGAGAACTAGCATTGGGCTTGCCTCCCAGGGGAGACCAAACACTACCTCTGGCCCTCCACTTCTTCCATTGGAGCCAAACCACCTACCAAGAAGAACCCAGAGTTTCTGGTTATAGCATCAGCAGGAACTGTTGACACTGTAATGGTCATGGGAAAACCTGGGTTCCCCAACTGCAAGTACCATGTTGGGGCCCAGAGACACTCAGAACTCAGCCCTCAGCTCTTGAGCACTTAAAGATCCACAGTGGTGTGCTGCAGGCCAGTTCCTCACACTTCCTAGCCATATGCCATTCACCACCAGGAATGAACTTCCTGTTTCCCTGGAAACTTCAGGTTTCTTTGGCTCTGTCATCAAGGGTTTATAACTTGACAGTTTGAGGAGCAAAAGGTAAAAGATAGAAGCCTCTGGACCCGGTTGATGGAGAGGGGAGAATAGGTAGTGAGGGAATCCTGAAGACAACTCTGGGTTTCTGCAGAGGCTGCTAGGATGCCTGCAACTCAGCAGAGTGGTCATTTCACTTCTAGATGGGGAACCAAAGCCCAAAGTGAGCATTGGCCGAGGGAGGCTGTGGGCAGGCTCCATGGGAGCTTCATGTTTCACTGTGTCCTTTTCTCAATATAAATCTGAAGTAAGGTAACAGCTGGAAAGAAACAACTGGGAATTTTTTTCATTGAACTTTATATACTGTTAGCTGCTTTTCTATTGTCATAAGACACCATGACCAAGATAATTTAGCAAACAGTGTTTAACTCAGGGATCTCAGTTTAAGAGGGTGAGAGCCTATGACTGTGATGGCAGGGAATATGGTAGGAGGCAGCTAAGGGAATGGTGCTAGTCTTTGAAACCTCAAAGCTGCCCTCTATAACACACCTATCCAACAAGGCCATACCTCCTAATCCTCCTGGAACAGTTCCATCAACTGGGGACCAAGTATTTAAACATGAACCTATTCGGAACCATTCTCATTCAAATCAACGCATATACCCATGCCACTAAAGAGAATCAAACACCAAAATTATTAATGAAGTGAAAAGGCATGGATCATTTCCTTTCCCCATCAAGTCCATCTTAACTTTTCTGTGCTGAGTACGTGTGTAAGGTTTGTACTTAAAGATGGCAAGTGTCAGTGTCTGCACCTCATGACTTGAAGCAATGCATTCTGAATGCATCTCTGAGTAACAGTGTCATTGCTAACTCTTTTGGAGTAAGTAATTTTGGATGATACCTGCTCTCTAAGACAAGGATTTTCTATGGTGAGCATGTGACAGGCCTCAAATCTAAGTAGCAACAAGCTCTTCAGCGGGCCCCCTCATTCCAAAAAACATGTCAGCAAATTTGTTTTCTAAAGGGATTTTTGTTTCAAGTCAGGGTTTCTCTGTGTATAGCCCTGACTGTCCTGGAACTCACTCTGTATACCCTGCCTTGAAGTCACAGAGATCCTCCTGCCTCTGCCTCCAAGTGTGTGTGTCACCACCACCCAGCTCAGTTTTTTAAACTCAGATGGGGGCAGGGGTGTATAACGACAGGACACACAATGAAATTAATATCCACCACACTATCACAGCTTACAAGGTTTTTAATGTTCTTTTAAGATTGAATACATTTCCCATTCCTGGGCTCCTGGGTTAGCACTATAATAGGTTTTGATATCTGTGTATCTGCCAGTGAGGAGGAGAAGCAGTCATGCTCACTCAGTTTGTCTCTGTTTTAAATGCACAGTCTTCTAAAATGTCCTCAGATGTCAACTGAAAATGTCTTGGTTCCATTGCAGTCCCATACTAGCACTGATCTGGATCCACTTCCATGGTGAATGTGGTATTAGTTCAGAGATAAAAGAGAAATTAGGCTACTTGCTGGCAGGTGCTCATATATACACTGAACAGGGGCTCTGGGGGGGACCAGCTTGCAGAAATGCCTCCTGCCATAGTGTTTTCATATGGGTAGCACAGGAGACCGGAAACCTGGTGAACCCTTGGAGGGCATTGTGTTTGCCTGAAGGCAGTATCCAGATTTCAGCAGTATAGAAAAACCAACAAGGAATAGATGGCTAGAGCTTTCTTCAGAGGCTACTGTGGCTGAGGTTCTGGAGATGAGACAAGCTAAGAGCCACCAAGGCCTTTGAATCATTTGCACGTTACATGAGTCCAGGCAGCAGATCACCTGAAGACAACAAGACTTTTCTCAGCATTTAAACAGGATGGGAAGACACTGCAATGTGAAGTCCAATGCCAAATGGTATATGGAAGACTGGTGACAAATGGTAAAACCGTTTTCAAAAGTGTGGATAGACAGAAAAAAAAGCAGGCAAGTCCTTAGACCTTTGGGAGGAAGTAATGTTCCTTAGAGCATCCAACCAGGAAGTTACTTGGACTTAACTTCACAGGATGATTGCATGGAGTCCATATTTGGGTACACAGGCAACCATCCCTTTACTTTGAGTAGTAAATACAATATAAGTTGCTTCTGGGACTGGCCATTGATTGTTTTGGTTCTTTGGAGACAAGGTTTTTCTGTCTGTCCCTGGCTGTTCTGGAACTCACTATATAGACCAGGTTGGCCTCGAACTCAGAGAACCACCTACCTCTGCTTCCAAAGTGCAGGATTAAAGGCATTCACCACCACTCCTAGCTTTTAGAGACTGGTCATTTGTGAAAGGCACCATGAGTTATTATATAAGAAAGCTCCAAATGTGGCCTGATTGTTAAAGTGTAGGGAATTTTGCTTTTGTTTTTGCCCTGCACTCAGGGTACCAATGTGTCCTCAGAAGGACATCACCCAATAGAGGGATGACAACTAGGAGAATAAGTTCTAAAACCAAAACGCCTTAGAAGGATCAAATTAACCTTACTACTTACCCCCCCAACACTTCCCATCTTAGTCAAGTAAAATTCAGTGTTGGCACCCAGATTTTCTCAGTCTATGCCAAAAGCAAGAAAATTGGAACTTTAGGAGAAAAATTGAATCTGAAGAAACCCAGAAGGGGTAGATGAGTTTACAGGCAAGAAGCTTAAGATGTCACGTATAAGTGGCATACACCTTTGATCCCAGCACTCTAGAGGCAGAAACAGGTGGATCTCTAAGCCAAGGCCAGCCTGGCCTACATAATGAGTTGGAGGACAGCTAGGGCTTTGTACAAAGATTCTGTCTCAAAAAGAATGGGGGAAAGGTCATTTTAAAACTTGAATGTACATATAATAGCATAAATTGAAACACTGAAGAAAGAAAAAAATTAAAGTGAAACAGGTTTCAAATGAAACTTCTAAAGAAAAACAAGAGATGGAAAGTACCCCAGGTGGAGCTACCCACAGAAGAAAATGATGAATTTATGGCTTGTGTACAAACAGTTTGAAAGTGGGTGGCCGAGAGGAAAACTGGAGAGTAAAAGAAGTGACCTGCAGTTTACTACAGTATTTGTGAAAGTGGAGTTCTGGGAAAGATAAGGAATAAAAAGAACCTGAATTGGTAGCCAAAATGGTTCACACAGGCATACATACATACACATACACTGGGAATGGAAGATCTCATGCATGCAAGGCAAGAACTAAATCAGCATTATCGCCAGTCCTGAAGATAATCCAAAATTGTCGGAAACTTCACTTCCACAGACCATTTTTCATTTGGGTTTTTGTTTTTAATGTTTAGCTTTTTTAAAATTTTGTTTTATTTAAGGTTTGTGGGTTGGTTGGTTAGTGTTTTTAGACGCGTCTCACCACGTAGTCCTGGCTGTCCAGGAGCTTACTACGTAGGCCAGGCTGACTGTGGACTCAAGAGACCTGTCTGCCTCTGCCTCCCAAATTCTGAGGTTAAAAGTAAGTTCTGGATTATAAGCCTGTGACACCACACCCAACCATGTTTAGCTTTTTTAGATCTTTATATATTCTACACACTAATCCTCTATTGAATGAACAGCTGGCAAAGGTTTCCTCCCATTCTGTAGGCCATCTGTTTACCCTTCAGTTTCTTTAGTTTGATGAGATCTCATTTGTCAGTTGCTGGTTGTATTTCCTGTGAGATAGGAGTCTTATTAAAATGTGTATAAAGCACGTGCTCTGTTTTTCCTTCAAGCACTTTCTGACTATCCTGTTGTATGCTGAGGTTTTTGATCCATTTGGAGTTGAGTTTTGTGTATGGTGAGAGAGAAGGATCTAGTTTCATTTCTGTCTTTGCCACTTTGCCTGGCATCATTTTTAAGGTGCTTTTTTTGATGTATATTTTTGGTATCTTTGTAAAAATTCAGGTTAACTGTAGTTGCATGGACTTACATCTGGGTCCTCGACTTTATGTATTTTTGTGCCAGCATCATGCTTTTTTATTAATATTGCTCTATGGAATTTGAAACAGGTGTGATACCTTCCACACTGTTCTTTTCATTCAGGATTGTTTTGGCTATCTCTGGTTTGTTCCTCCATATAAATTTTTGAACCCTTGAGTGGTCATTTTTCTGATCCATGAGTATGGGGGTGTATTTTTATCTTCTAGTGTATTTCTTAATTTATTTCTTTTGTGTCTGAAAACTTTCATTATAAAGGTCTTCAATTTCCTTGGTTAATTTATGCCCAGGTTGTGTGTGTCACTTTGCTGAACATAATTATCAACTCAAAGAATCTGATAGATTCTTTAGGACCTCTTACATATAATCATATCATCTGCAAAAGGAGATACTCCTTATCCTAGTGGTATCTCTTCTCTTTTTGTATTATTCTAAGTCTTCAACCACTGTATGGAATAGAAGTGGAAGGAAGATGGTAGGTAGGACTCTTGTTCCTGATGCTTTGCGTTTTTCTCTATTTAGTATGATGTTGGCTGTAAATATGTTGTATATAGTCTTTATTATATTGAGGTATGCTCCTGCCTTGTCTTATCTAGCCTTTTCATGACTCTGATCTCAAAAGGATGTTGGATATTGTCAAAGGCTTTTTCTGTGTTTATCATGTGACTTCTGGGTTTTTTGTTTGTTTTTGGTCCTCTTACATTATGAATTACATTTATTGATTTGGGTATGCTGCATCATCCTTGCATGATTGGAATAGTCAAAATAGTTATGATAAATGCTTTGTAGTATGATGCTGAATTCAGTTTGTATTTTATTGAGGATTTTGTATGTACATTCATTAGGGAGAACAGTCTAATTTTTTTAAAAGATTTATTATGTATAGTGTTGTCTGCGTGTATGCCTATATGCCAGAAGAAGGCACCAGATCTCATTAAATATGGTTGTGAGCCACCATGTGGTTGTTGGGAATTGAACTCAGAACCCATGGAAGATCAGGCAATGCTCTTAACCGCTGAGCCATCTCTCCAGCCTGAGAACAGTCTAATTTTTTGTGTGTTTTCATATTTACCTGATTTTAATGTCACCATAATACTGGATTCACAAAAAGTTTGGAAGATGCTGGGCGTGATGGAATAATCTCAGCACTCAGAAGGCAGAGGCAGGCAGATCTATGTGAGTTCAGGGCTACATAAAGAGATCCTATCTCAAAAAAGGGGGTGGGGAATAAGAAAGAAAAAAGGAGTATAGGTTCTTAGGGTATGTCCCCATGATTTTCTGAATTTCATTGGTATCTGTTCTAATACCTTCTTTTTCATCCTTTCAGGTATATTAGTTTGGATCTTCTCTTTGTTAATTTTTAAAAGATTTTTATCAATTTTATTTATCTTTTCAAAGAACCCCCCTCTTCATTTCATTGGTTTTGTATTTTTTAAAATTGTTTCTATTTTATTGATTTCTGCTCTGCCTTTTATTATTTCTTCCCCTCTATTCTTGGGGTTCTAAGGCTTTAAAACCTATCAGTTAACTTAAGAGTTCTCAAAGCGTTTTGACACAGACATTTACCATGTTAACTCTCACCTTAGGAACTCTTTTTTTGTGTCCCATAGATTTTGATAAGTTGTGTCTACATTTTCACTCTGAAGAATTTTTTTTTAAAATTTCCTTCTTGATTTCATCAGTGATCCATCATCATTCAGTAGTATATTATTTAGTTTCTATGAGAATTTGTACTTTCTATTGCTGTTGATACCTAGCTTTATCCCATTTCAGTAAGATAAAATACAGGATGTTATTTCAGTTTTCACACACTTGTTGAGATTTGATTTGTGCTCTAATATGTGATCAGTTTGGGGGAAATGTTCTGTAAACCTCTGTTACATCCATTCATTGCATTTATGATGGCACTTAACTCGAGTTTCTCTGTTTACTTTTGTCCAAATGACCTGTCTGCTGGTGAGAGTGAGGTATTGAAGTCACCCACTGTTACTGTATTAGGATTACTCTGGCTTTACATCTAGTTGTATGTAGGCACATATACACGCATAAATGTGTGTGTATATATGTATATATATGTACATATATACACAGAGACATATAGAAAGAGACAGAGATAGATGGGGGACAGAATTTATGTTCTTTTTTTGAGACAGAGTCTCTCTGTGTAGACCAAGTTAGCCTCCAACTCATATAGAACTGCTTGCCTCTGCCTCCTGAGTACTTGGATTTAAGGGGTGTGCCACTATGCCCAGCTATAGTGTCCTCTTGATGGACTGTTCTATTGATCAGTATGAAGAGCTCTTCCTATCTCTCTATTTTTGAAGTCTATTTTGTCAGATATTAGGATAGCTATGTCTACTTGTTTCTTAGTTTCATTTGCTTGGAATACCTTTTCCCACCCATTTACACTAAGGTGGTGGTGTCTGTCTTTGGTGGTAAGATGTATTTGTTGGAGGCAACATAAAAATGAATCCTATCTTCTAATCCAGTTTACTAATCCAATCTGTGTCTTTTTATTGAATTAAGACTACTGATGTTCATCTATTATTGAAAGTATATTGACTTCTGTCATTCTGTTGATTTTAGTGTTTGTTTTTACTCTTGTGATTATTTATTTAGACCTATGACACTTTTGTCATTTTTATACTTCTCTTGATACCAAGATATTCTTTCTATTATCTCTGTATCTCTTAGAGCTGCCTTGGTGGCCATAAACTTCTTTAGACTGTCTTTCACATGGAAAGTTTTTTTTTATATCATCTTTAATTTTAATAGTTTTGCTGATATAATAGTCTCATTTTACAGTTGTGTTCTTTTAGAACTGTATTTCAGAATATATTTTTTAGGCCCTTCTGGCTTTAAAATGTCAACAAAATAATTGTGTTATTCTGATGATCCTGCCTTTATAGGTGATTTGATCCTTGCCTTTGCAGCTTCCAATACCCTTTCTTTCGTCTGTGTTTTTGTGTTCTAACTAAAATATGTTGTTTGAAGCTTATTTTCTTATCTTACCTATTTGATATTCTGTAGGTTTCTTGTATCTCTTGGCATCTCTTTCTCTAGATTAGAGAAATTATTTTATTGAAAATGTTTTCTGTATGGAGCTGGAGATTTGGCTTAGACCTTAAGAGCACTGGCTTCCTTTCTAGTTGACCAGAATTTTATCTCCATTATCCACATGGTGACTCAAACTCTCTGTAACTCCAGTTCCAAGGGATCCAATGCCCTGTTCTGGGTTCTATGAGCACCAGGCACACATATGATACACGGATATACAAGGAAAATACCCACACACATAAAATAATAAATTTGTAAAGAAAAAATCTTTATGCTTTTGATGTGGTATTTTGTTCATAATTCAGATTTGGTGTTTTCATGGTGTTCCAAAGCTTTCACATGTTCTGTCCGCCTTTTAGAAAGTTCCTCGTTGAGCTTAACTGTTTGATCCAATCCTGTATCTTCCAGCCCTCATGCTCTACTTCCTACAAGGTCCATTCTGTTGGTCAAGATTTCCATTGGGCTTTAATTTGACTTTTTGAGTTTGCCATTTCCAGCATCCTTGGCCTGGTTTTTCTTCAGCAGTTCTTTTTATTGGAGTCAGTGTTCATTTCTTAGAATGACTTAAATTATTCCATTTAGCTCTTTGTTTTAAAGTTCTCTTGAAGCGCACTCATGTATTCTTTAAGCTCTTTGAACATAGTTACAATTATTCTTTAAAATTCTTTTGTCTAGAAGTCCAAACAAATTATTCCCATTAGGAGCCAGTATGGAATTAGTAATCTTTAAGGAAGACATATTATCTTGGTTTTTTCATGTTGTTTTTGTTTCTGTGCTGGGACTTGCCCATCTGGAATTAATATGTTGGTTAAATTTTTCTTTCTTTTGTATTTTTGTTGTTTTTATATTCATATCCCTATATTCTTCAGTGATGGCATTTACACTGTTTAGGAGAGAACTAAGTTATAGTAAAGCTGAGATGTCATTTCCTTTGTGGGGTTGGTATTTAGGGCTAGAGGCTTTATCTGAAATCTTCCTATTTGGATCAGGTGTTGTCCTGTGTCAGCTGGTACCTTCTGTCTGGGTCTTCAGCTTTTGCTTTGAGTTCTGGAACTCCCCAGGTTCCAGTGGGCCTTACTCCCACTAGGTGCCTCTTCTTCACCTGTGATGATAATGACCCTACCTTCTCAAACTGTTACAAGGAAGGAACTAATACATGGCAAACCCTCAGCACAGTCTTCTTGTCATCTCACTTGGCACACTGGGACACAATTGCATGCCGTCCTGGTTTAGCAGTTCAATACATTCTCAGTATGGCCTGCATCCTACTTCATACCTACCCCTTTCCTTTATATCCTGGGCCAGGACTGAAGTGGCCCGATGCAAAGCACTTGGCTAGTACCCAGTGGCTTACGTGGCTCATACTTCACCCTACCCAACAGCCTCTTGCCTGAATACTATAACAATCCTGAACTTTAAAAAAAAAGTGAGCATTAGTGGAGTTCAAAACTGAGTTTCTTACTACTGTCAAAGGATGACCTAAACTGGGCAGTGGTGGCGCACACCTTTAATCCCAGCCTTGGGGGAGGGCAGAAGCAAGCTGTGAGATCAAGGCCAGGATGTTCTACAGAGCTAGTTCTAGGACAGCTAGGACTTTTACATGGAGAAACCCTGTCCCCTGTCTAAAAAAAAAAAAAAAGACCTGTCCCTTGTTCCTCACTTCCATCAAACATTAGGTTTCAAGTCACATACCCAAAATTTCTCCAAGTAGTGTGGAACATAGGTCAGGGGTTACAGTATTTTACCTGGTTCTATGGAATTCCTAAGGATAAAAAGCCTAAATTGGTAGACTTCATTCCTCAAATCCTAAGGCAGCCTCTGTCCATGCAGGCTGGGCTATCTTTGACACCTCTGAATTGGGGAAGACAGCACACATGTTTCTTCTTAGTGGTGGTTGTAACACGATTAATAAAAACCCAGAGACAGATATTGGGGTTCAACCTGAAGGTTAGAAAAGCAAAACAGCCAACCACTGGCTCTTTCCTCTACCTCAGTCCAAAATGGAGATCCTGCCTCCAGGAATCCTCAGAATGAGACTTTCCTAAGCAGCTAAAAAACAACGAATTGTTCCTGCATACATCTCATTCCCACTCTCAGAGCAAAATAGTAGTAAGTCCATTTATTATAAAAATAAATGATTAGGAAATAAAGGTACTTCACTTCTGGAAATACAAGTGTTATTGCAAGGCAATGGTACTGGGTGCATCTCTGTGACTGTTGTGTCTGGGAAGGCTCTGGTGTGCTGGCAACTAGTGCAGCAGACCTGTCTGGGAGTGAGGCACCTTTACTGTACAGCATGATGGAGTTCCCACCCTGGAGAGGACCCCCTGCTGCACACCCTCTTCCAGCAAGCAACACAACTCAAGGTGCAAGCAGGCCTCGGGATACTCCCACACCAGATAGTTTGCAACTGAATTGACAGTTGGGGTCCAAATTCCATAGGAGAGACAACATTGATGCATTTGATGCCCTGAACCCATCTCTTCTGCTCTGCCAACAGTTCCCTCTGACCCAGTCTGAACCATGGCCAAATAAAACAAAATGGCCTACCAGTGCCCCTGCCCATGTGTGGACCCTAGATCCCATTAGAATGCAGCATACAAGTTGAGGGCTGAGTCTGAGGACACCTACCCAGACCTTCAGAGCAGCTATGCTGGTCAGGGGCCACAGTGGGCATGGCGGCTCTGGCTCATTGGCAGCACTCCCACAGGTGCCTGAAGAACGCCTCGCCTTGCTCATCACTGAAGCACTGCAGGCAGTGAGGACACTGAAGGTCGCCCTGACCTCTGTGGGCTGTGCAGACATGCCCACCCTCTGCAGGCAGTTCCAGCTGTTGGGACCCAGGCCCAGGCCTCCAGCCACCAGCTGCCATGCGCTCCAGTGCATCCATCTCTAAGTACTTGGCAGTTTTGTTCCCCGTATGAATCCGACAGGGTCCTGGCTCCTGGGAGTCCTGCTGAGAAGTCAAAGGCAGTTTACTACAGGCTATGCTAGAAGGCACAAAGCCTGACACTAGGGTCTCACAACTGGAGACACACATCTATCTCAGAGTAGAACTGAAATCCCATTGATTTGTTTCTTGCTATACCACAATGCCTCGCTTCCATCAGACCTCAGGTCTTGGTCCACATACCACAAGAGTTTCTCCAAGTAGTATGGAACAAAGATCAGGAATCAAGGTATTTTACTTGGCTCTCTGGAGTTTCTAAAAGCTTAAATCAGAGACCTCATTCCTCAAATCTTAATGCTTCTTAATGTCTAGACAAAGGTACTGAATGAACAACTGAAGAGCTCCTACAGGTGCTTGGTCATTTCATGAAAGAACAGGCCTGAGTGAGGTTTTCTCCCCTTCTATGAAGTGGAAAGCCTGACTGGAGCCCTCAGCCTCAGGATATTCACTGAAGGAAGTGACCTGGATGCCATGCCCCATACCACCAGAGTGAGAGAAACAAAGCTGGGGGTGCTGTAGGTGGCAGGACATAGCCAGGGAACAGGCAGACTTAAGTCCCACTGTACCTCAATATAATATGAAGTGCTAGACACTCAGAAACCTACAGTGGCAGCCTTGAGTGTACCCTTGGCATGGCCTGGCACATGTGTTCTACACAAATGCCACAAAGCACTATGGGCAGTAGTACCCATTGCTACTTGTATGGGAGTCTTAATGCTTTTACTTTGCATTTGGATTTGGAGTTTTCTCAGAAGGACGCTGTCTTATCACTCATACGTCAGCACCGCTGTCATGTGGTTGTTCCCTTGGGTAAAGCAACAGCAGGAGCTTGAGGGGCCACAACTAATACAAAGGCCCTGGTTCCCACCAGAAATCTAGCCTTTGGGGCTGATCAGGAACCCCTCGGAGAGCCTGGCTTGGCGGGCATAGAACTGGTATGGTCATTCCTCTGGCACATCCCTGAAAGGCTGCCTGAGAAGCCATCATGACTGTGTGTTTAGGACCTTACAGTCACTAAACAAAGGAGCCATGTTAGAAAATATCCCCTTCCTGCCGATGGGACAGAGAGGATTTTGTCCTATGCTTACAGCTGCCTATGGCCACACCACCCTGAACAAGCCTGATCTAGAACAGGGGATGGGGAAACACCCACACTCCACCATATGACATCAAAAGGACACCAGGGCTCTGGGGAGCGTCCTCTATGACTGCTGTAGCCCTCTGGCACACCCTGTTGGCCTGTGGACTTAGGAGGGACACAGGTTTCCAACAAAATTCCTTCATTCATTAGAACTGGTGCTTGCATCAGCCACCTGATGTGAATTTAGCTCAGTGGGACTACAGAAAGGTATCTACCAGGACCCTGTGCCCTGGTGCAGAGGAAGGGAGGCAGAGGCTGATGAGGTCTGGCAGCTGCTCAAAGCAGAACAGTGCGGGTGGCTTTCACATATCCCCAGTTTCTCTCACATCTTATTGGGAAGGAGAGTTTCAAAATCAGTCCTGCCTTCTCAGCCTACTGATTTCCAGAGACGCCTCTCTTATTTAAGCTATGTCAGGACAGGAAGTTCTCTGAGGGAAGCCCAGGGTTTATCCCAGGACAGAAGAGGTATGGACACTAAGTGGCCAAAGTAACAAACCTTCCCTGGGAATTTGCAGAGCATGAGTCTATCTGGGCACAGCTTCCATGCTTGAGAGACTTCCACTGACAACATGCACCAGTACTAAAAACAGGTGGCGACAGGCCCACTGGCTGTTCTGGAGGACCTACCTCATTTAGTGCTTGGGGTCCGTGTCACACCTCTGCAACATCGTAACTAGGGTCTCTACCTCACAAGATGACAGACACTTAAAAGAACTGTCCATAAAGCACCTGGGGCCTGGGATATACTTAGGTCCCATGGCAACAATAAGCAGGGAGACAGGAAGGGCCCCGGAGACAAGGAGCCTTTATCAACACAGACCACCATGCCAACATCCACAGCTAAATAAAGTATCGCAGAGCGGTTTTATATGATCACACCCTAGGCCCAGGAGAGGTTACTCTGCCCAGAGCTGGGAAGGGCCCATCACTAACAGTAATACATCTTTGAAGACAAAGAGGTTCAAAATTCATAATAAAAAATACTAATTCTAATGGGGGAGAAATTCTCTTGTGCTCTTACCTGTCTCTGGGATGCTTGCGACATCAAAGACATGACCTTTTCTTCCAGTTCTTGAATCCTACTATGAGCTCGTTCCCGATCTGCCCTTTCTGATTTGAAGTCATCCTTGTAAGCAAGAATCTGAGAAAAGACAGAATGCTCATTTCTGCTCAAGGAAGGAGAAAATCCTTACCTGGCTTCTCCCGCTACTCCATGACTGTATCCCACTCAGTGCCACCAAGCCTTTAGCCGAGGCTGTCCCAAGACTATGACCACAACCTGTGGTGTCAGTCCTGCCCAGAGCCTGAGGACCACCTGCTGCTCTAGCATCTGCACTCGCTCCAGCGCGGTGTCCCGGGCCATCTTCACAGTTGCCAGCTCCTGTTTTGCTTCTGCACAGTCATTTATTTTCTCCTCCAACTGTCTGTTAAGCCTGGAAATCTCCTTCTTCATCAGCTCAGGCTCGGGAGGGACCTGCCGCCTCTTTAGCTGTGCGTGCAACCCTTTCACATACTCGTCCCTACTGGCATCATAACGCTGCCACTTGGCATTGAGGTCTTCGACCTGATAAGACAGAACCAGAAGACATGTTTGCTCAAGCCAGCATGGAACTGTGATTATCAGCAGTAATTTACGAAACTACTTCCCTTTCCCTTGGGTAGCGAGAGTTCTAAGCTTACCAGCGACTCCTGATACATTATAGCAGCATCCATATTAAGGGTCTTAAACAGATGTGAACTCAGTGTAATTTTCCTGCCTTAAAAACTACTTCCCAGAAGCAGAGTAAGAAAAGAAAACCCAAAATTCCTGGGGGCAGGGGTTCAGTCAGTCAAGTACCTGCTGAGCAAGCATGAAGATCCAATTTCAGATCGCCAGCATCCATGTAAAAGCTGTAAAACCCATGCACGTGTCTGTAATCTCAGTGCTGGGCTAGTGCACATGCACACAAAACTACTTCTGGATGGTAATTCTTATAGTTCTTTTATTGACTATTTAATCTGGAAGGACAGAGGAAGTCGGGATCTATCCTCTGTGGCAGAAAGATCAGGTCCCTGGAGACCCTGTGTATCAAGTCAAAACAGCCAGGGGGCAGAAGCCAACTCCATGCACCAGCTAAAGAAAAACCTTCATTTGCCATTTGTCAGGGTTAATGTTCTTCTCCAGTGGGATGGCAGACACTCACATGAGTCACCTTCTGCTTTAACAGTCGATTTTCTTCCTGTAACTTCTCAATAACGCTCTTGCCAAAAGCATTCCTGCTTGTATGCCCTAGCTACATAAGAAAGAGACAAAGAGAAGCCATGTCACTGTGTGTGTATCATGTACAGAAAAGGAGAAGTCAGAGGCTGAGGCCACAGCTGCAGCGTAGGAGGGGGTGATTCTTGATGGAGAAGTAGAATAGATACAAAAACAGACTTGGAAGTCCAGCTCCTCCTAGACCCACTCCCCGATGAGGGAGGCCAGGAGACAGCAGAGAGTCTCTAGGCACGTCACTCTTGACACCGCCCTTGTTCCTTCCTACCTACCAACATGAGCTATCTGTGTTTTAAATATTCTGGACCTATGGGGCTGGAGAGATGGCTCAGAGGTTAAGAGCATTGTCTGCTCTTCCAAAG
>LOJH01022666.1:0-19811 GCA_001685095.1 Ellobius talpinus
GATCCTCTGTTTAGGTCTGTACTCCATTTTTTTTTATTAATTGTCCTTTTGATGACCAAATTCTTGAGCTCTTTGTACATTTTGGAAATCTGACCTCTGTCTGATGTGGGGTTAGTGACAATCTTTTCCCATTCTGCAGGCTAAGTTTTGAATTGTTGACTGTGTCCTTTGCTTTACAGAAGCTTTTCAGTTTCAGGAGGTCCCATTTATTCATTGTTTCTCTCAGTGTCTGTGCTACTGGGATTACATTTAGGAAGTGGTCTGCTGTGCCAATGTGTTCAAGTGTACTTCCCACTTTCTCTTATAAGAGGTTCAGTGTGGCTAGCTTTATGTTGAGGTCTTTAATCCATTTGGACTTGAGTTTTATGCATGCTGATAGATATTCCATAGTGTTTTTAACTTGAACTTTCAGAAAGGTTGAAAGGAGATAAAATGTCAGTATCACCCTACTATGTAAAATATCACACAATTAACATAATAACTTAAAGATCATAGGTTGATAGCAGCTTCGCAAAGGCAATGATTTGCCAAGGATCCTAGAAACAAACACACACACCCCCAACCTCCTGACAGGTCATTTGGGATTAGCTGCAAAGAACACACACTTTCTGATAAGAAAAACATTCTTGAAGCCACTGAATCAGAAATCTTTCTCTCAAGGTGAATGCGTGGGTAAATGTACAAAAGAGCAAGCTGTAATTTGTAACTTATAACTCTTTTCATAAAAAGCCATGTTAGAAATGTGAAGTAACAGACTAGAGGAGCTAGCCTTGGGCAGAGAAGCCCATTTTTGCAGCAAACGTTAACTATCACAAAAACCCATGGCTGATCAAGGTGCTGAGAATAAGTATGCATCACCCCTTTCAAGAAAGACCAAGAAAGAGCAGAAAAACGCAAAAGCAAGATGATGTGGAGGAGGGCTTGAACCATTGTCTCCTGGGTATAACACAGTCACTGTGTGTGCTACATTCCCAGTCTCATGGGCTGCACTTGACCATCAAAGACAATGTGGGTTAACTGTATGTGGGTTAACATCCAGTCATGTGTGTAAGAGGAAGCTGGAACGAGGCCTGGTTATTCCTGTCAGACACTGTCTCATCCACCTCACATCCTCCAGGAAGTTCTCATAAAGCCATGCAGCAATGCAGATATGAAAGTGGAAAGCCGTGGGCCATGATGACACATGACACTGGTAGTGAGGACCAACTGGAGAGTTCCTATATATCTTCTTTTTCCTTTTTTTGAGATTATAATTTAATTCCAATATTTTTCCCTTCCCTTTCCTCCGTCCAAATCCTCCATATACCCCTCACTGCTCTCCTTCAAATAATTGACTCTTTTCTCACTAATTGCTACTGCATGCATATAATATATATGTATGTACGTGTATATATAACTGGATATGTGTATTTGTGTGTGTATGTATATATATATATGTGTGTATATATATAATATATATATTCCTAAATATAACCTGTTCAGTCCACATAGTGTTGCTTAGCACTGGACTACCAATTAACGTGTCCTTCCCAGAGGAACACCGCCTCTCTTGCTCTTGCTCCCAGTGTTCCTCGGTTGCTTATGGCTATGTAGGGTTAAGGCTTCATGGGCTTTTCCCCATCCAGTTAGAGGTCTATGATGTCATCCTTATTCAGCTCATGTTTGTGCACATAATTCCATGTATAAATATATAGTTTTATTGAACCTTTCTCATCTGGGTTGATGGTGCTCCCTCCAGGAGTCAAAAACCCCATAACAACAACTCAAATACCAGACATGAGAAGTCCTCTTTCGAACTGTTAGCCAGGGCTGTCCAAGAGTCTCCCAAACCATAAAACCTTTTACTGTTTAACTTGGTTACTCCCCAGAAGTGGAGTAAGGTAAGTCCCCATCACTGTGTATCTTTTACAGGGTTGTAAAACAGAGATTTGGGAGAGGAAAAAAAATAAACTGAAACATAATGCAAAGCCCCTCCATCCTCTAAAAAAGAACCGCGAATTAATAATGTGTACACTTCATCTGGACCTTCAAATACAGGCAGCAACCAAAGGTTGCCATTGGCCTAAACCACAACAGAGGTGTGGCAGAAGTATTTGAAGGAAAATCAGAGAGGAAATGAAGGAAGAGAGAGCCGGTGCTTTGAGAAGCACAACTGCCGGAGCAGAAGGTGGCCTGAAGCAATCACTGTGATGAGCAGCCTCCATGGTATGGTTTGTTGACACAGAAAGATAGTGGGGGAGTCAGCCATAGCACTGACATGTGTCACAGCTCCAGGCAATAGACTCAGCAAGGAGTTCACACTTAGAAAATGAAGACAATTAGGGGAGCACCCACTTGCAATGTAACACTAAAGAGGGAGGGCCACCATTAGGGCCACAGCCATACCCAGTGTCCAATCAGTGTCATTTTTGTAACGCACTGAACTCCCTGGAAGCCAACTGTGTCTAAAGAGACTGCATTGTTGAGTCAGATAGATGCCTTTAACCCTGTTTTGAGTCACGAAAGGCAGAGAAAAACAAGCACAGCCAGTGCAGACCTCCTGTTATTTTTAACTCTATTAAAGTTAGCATTTGGGGAGTGCATTGAGAACTTATTAAAGGGTTGGGACCAGAGGCAGCAACGATAGCTCAGTAGGTAAAGAACTCTTGCTTCTCCTCCAGTGGACCAGGGTTTGGTTTCCAGCATCCATGTCAGGTGGCTCACAAACACCTACCACTCCAGTTCCAGGGGTTAGCTAAAGCTTCTAACCTCCTCCAGTATTAGCGCATGCTCATAGTCACCACAGACACACACAAACTTGTAGTTAAAAAATAATAAAACAGCCATGCTTCTGTGAGTGTATAGATAACACAAATTGGACTTGTTTTTCTGTTGTCTTTTTGTTTTATTTTTATTTTTACTCTTTGGGGCAGTCACAGACTGGACACGGAAGGACTAGGAAGTCATTATGATCGATGTGCATGATGTGAAATTCCCAGAGAATCAATAATAATGTTATGTTGAATAATAATAATAATAATAATAATTTTAAAGAAGGTTGGGGCATAACTGATTCCCCTTCCTGCCCAGAAGTCCTTCCTTTCCTTTCTCCAATCCTAATGGCTGAATCTGGCTTGTCCCACAGTCCCTTTCATCCAGGGACATCCAAACCTGTTCTCCCACAAGTTGGTTGAAGTGCATGTGGGTGGCAGTCTACCACAGCCTTTGGGTTTAAATGGCTTTTCACTTTAAGTTATTTATTTGAAAGAGTAGTCAGACAATTAACTGGAACAGGACAATCACACAATCAGTTCTTGAAGTATTTCAACCCTTCAGGGAGGGTTTAAAGACAGTTCCAAAGAACTGAAGCTTCAGTGCAGAGAGGTAGCAACGAGACAGAAACGACGAGGGAAACAAAGAACAAAGATTAGAATAAAGATCTCGTCATTGAACTATACAAACAATAACAAGAATTATCCACATGATTATAGCAAGTCTTCCCTTTTGTAATGTGAGTTCCTGGCAGAATGTAAAGGAAACTGGACTCCACTGCCCCAGTTTCCCAAACCAAGGAAATAAAATGTTTCCCAAACTTCCAATTTCTCCCTTTCCAAGTACTAGCCCAGCTTGACCCTGCTTAGCTTCCTAAGCATAGATGTGTTGGAGGTCATTATGGCTGAAGACCAAACTTTCAATTTTTAATCTCTGAAGACTAACTTTATGTCCTAAGAATGGTGACCACGGCTGGACAGATGGCTTAGGGGACAAAAGCACTTGCTGCTCTTGCAGAAGATCTGGCTTTGAGTCCCAGCATCCACATAGCAGCTCACAGCCTTTTTTCTGTAGCACCAGGTTCAAGGGATCCAACGATCTCTTCTGGTCTCCACAGGCAGCAGGCACACAAGTGGTACACAAGCAAACATGCAGGCAAAACACTCAACACAGTGAAAATAAATAAATCTTAAAGAGGAAGAGCAGGCAACTCCTTAGAGTTACAGTACACGAGAGGCAGCATTGTACTTTTTAAAATAGTGGGCCAAAAGAAGGTGTAGATAAGCTTCATTGCATTTTGTTTTAGCTTTGAGAACTGTATTCTTATTTTCCATCATCTTAAAGCTACTGGGAAGAAAGTTTAAAGGATTAGTAAGCAAATGCTTCAGTTGATAACAAATCTAGAAAGAGATACTGATTTTCTCAACATTGTACCTCAGGACACTTAATAATATTGCTTTTTAGGTTTTTTAAAAAAAAACAAAAAACAAAACAAGTTCTCATAATAAAGTCCAGATTGGCCTTGAACTCACAATCCTACCTCAGTTTCCCAAATTTTGTGAATACAGGTCTGTATTGTAATGCCCAGTTTAATATACTCTCGACTGTGAAAATTTAGTACCACCAATCTTTTTAAATCAAATTTTTCTGTACAATTTCATAACTGTATATAATGCATTCGTATTATTCTCTTCCCATACCCTCTTTTACCTCCTATCTCTGTTTCTGTCCCCTTCCCCTCCTTCCTTCCCAACCAATCCCTGTCCAAGATTTGTGAGTTTGGGCTTGCTTTGTGAACCATCTAGTTTAGCCAAAACCATCTGTGTGCATTGAAACTATCTGCTGTAGCCCAAACTACACCAATCTTAACTTTTTCGTTTCAGGAACTTCGGGGGGGAGTATATTAACAGGCTATGGGAAACGTCCTCTCTTTCCTTCATATGTTTTCTAACAACCAGCTAACACAAGTAACTATCATGCTATGTGGTTAGTGAGGAACAGGGGTGCAGGGTACAGTTTCTGTCTTGTTATTCTTCTGGCGTTGATTTGTGTCCTGTGCTGACATCATTCTAGAGATTGCTCTCCGAAAGGCACACAGACTACAGAAATGACCATACGGTGGTAACAGCACACTGAAAAAAAAAATGAACCACCAGCACTGATTTTTCCATCAGCTAAGAGTGCCTTCCATTCTGACGTTCATGATGAAAAGGTTTACACACAGATAATGCCTTAATACTATGCCCACATTTCCTTATGCAAATAAACACAGTTCTGGGTACTTTTATAGACTTAAGTTAGCTAAAATAGGGTATGCTCTTTGGTTCTCTTATTTTTCATTTGTTACTGAGTCTAGCTAAAGTATCAGATAAATTCTTAGCAGATTTTTTTATTCATGAAGTGATACTTAAGATTCAACCCACCTAGTTACTGTATAAGATGCTAAGCATGCATGCTTCAGCAGGATAGAGGTTTTTCTAAGAATTTGAATTGCCTGGAAAACTATATTGTGTAGTTTTTAGAGAGTAGAATGAGGCGGTTTTAATTGGCCTTGGTGCTTTCCAATCTTAAATTATGTTTCCTAGAAGAAAAGTAGATAATTAAGAAATGATTGTTCCTCATCAAATAAGCCGAACAAACTATAAAGCAAAGAATAAGGAAAGACAAATAGACTTTTTCTGAGTTAACAAAGAGGCAACGCCTGGAAAATCTGCTTATTTACTTATCAAACCTCGTCTCATCCTGCAGGTGAAGGCATCTACCAGAAAGCTAACAGGAAGGCGGAAGCTGCTCAGTCTACCCCTGTTTCAGAGCTCAGAAGTCCTCCTGAGGAAGAATGCTTTCCCAGTTAAACAATCCCGGGACCTCAACTAAAGTCTCAGGTGTACCTGCGGCCACCACGTCTCTCCAAAGTCCCAAGGGCTCTCCCACCTAAGCCAGGAGAAGTTGCAGTTCAGTGTCGTTCGCCTTCCTCCCCGCTCCCGCTTTGGTGCCCTACTGAGGGCAGCTAGGGCACTGCCAACTCCTTTTATGGTGAGAGGATGGATTCTTCGTCGTCTCCCCGCCCAAGCCTGGTACCTACCCACCCGTCCACCCACGCGTCTGCCAAGTCTCACCCGGAGCGCTCGGGCGTACACACCCACGTACAACCACACACCCACAACTCCGCTCTGCCGCCCCCGGGTAGAGTCCTAAAGCAATTGTCCTGATAGCCCAAGACCCACAAGCTCGGTCCGCGGGTGGAAGGTGAGAGAATTAATGCCCTCCGTCCCGCAGAGCGACGTAGACCAGACGCTGGTCCCAGCAGCATCCCCACTAAAAGCTCAGCTTAGGAGTGGCAAAAGCGCGTGCAGGGACTTCCCTGGGGCTCGGCCCGGGTGCTCTCCTTATCTCTGAGAGAGGGAAAGCATTGGAGTCAGCCCCAGAGCGCGGTGGCACCCCTTCGGGTCCCTGCAGACCTCCCCAGGCTTTCCGCTCCGCCCTCTATCACCAGGCTCCCGGGCGGTGCCACAAGAAGACTCGCTCCGCCCTTTCAGTGTCAGCCAATGGGCACCCGGGCCGCGCGCTGACTGTCTCCGCCTTCGCCAGGGAAACTTGCGGGGAGGAGAAAAGTTTGTACAGAGTCCAGAGCTAGAGCCAAGCTGGAAAACCGGCAGCGGGAGAGGAAGATGAGCAGCCCCAGATCAGAGCCCCAGGCCCAAGTGACCCCGCGCCGCCCCCAGAGCATAAGGAGCGGCCTCAACGGCAGCCGCCTTCTCCGGTAGCTGTCCCTGCAGCCCGCGGCTGGGGAAGAGGGAACCCGGACCTAAGCTCCGCTCCACCTGCACGCGTGGCGGCACACCTGGACGCTGACCTCCCGCACCAGACCTGCGGGATCTGCAAAGCTGAGACTCGCCCTGGGAAGGGATAAATCAAACAAGAAACCCAAGACCCGTCTTCAACTGAGCCTCGCTTGCTTTCTAAGCTTTTTGAAAGCTTTGACCTCAGTTCCGGAAAGGTGGCAGACCCGGTTCCGAGGAGGGCAAAGGCTTGACAAGTTCCGCACTGAGCGGGAAGAAACTGATGGCTGAGGTTAGAGGCAGGTCCAGATCGTCTGCGGCCTGAGCCTTGGGACGCACCCAGCTCCTAAACCCACCCTACAGGTAAGTTGGGATGAACGTTTTGGCATGGATGGCACAGGAGCCAGGCTCTTTCGGGGAACCAAAGAATAGAATGTGCTTCCCAAATTGTCCATAACTTGTTTCAATGAGAATTTTATCGACTCCATCGGCAATAGCACTAACAAGTCACTTTTCCCTTGAGAAGGGTCTTACTCATCTTGGCGATGGAATGAGTTGGGAGTGGGGGCGGTAGGCGGGAAAGGCAGTTATCAGTTTATAAATATTAATGTCAGCAGAGTGGTGCTCTTGGCAGGACGCATTCAGAGCTTGGGGATTTGAGTAGCCACAGTTAGTAAGTGGCTACAAATCAGGAAGTCGGATCCGGTTGCTCTCCCTTGTCTCATCGACATAGCATTTTTGGCCATGGGTCAAACACCTTGCAAATGGTAAATGGCTCACCTCTCCATTTCCTGTCTTTCACCATCTCCAGATCGAACCGTGAGCACCAAAGCTGTGAACAGTATACTGACCACCAGCATGTCCATTCCTGGGGTCAATGCGTCCTTCTCCTCCGCTTCGGAGAGGCTGAACAGCCCAGTGACCATTCCGGCAGTGATGTTCATCTTCGGGGTCGTGGGCAACCTGGTGGCCATCATAGTGCTGTGCAAGTCGCGCAAGGAGCAGAAGGAGACGACCTTCTACACTCTTGTATGTGGGCTGGCTGTCACTGACCTACTAGGCACGTTGCTGGTAAGTCCAGTGACCATTGCCACATACATGAAGGGCCAATGGCCCGGGGACCAGGCACTGTGTGACTACAGCACCTTCATCCTACTCTTCTTTGGCCTGTCGGGTCTCAGCATCATCTGTGCCATGAGCATTGAGCGCTACCTGGCCATCAACCACGCCTACTTCTACAGCCACTATGTGGACAAGCGGCTGGCCGGCCTCACACTCTTCGCGGTCTATGCATCCAATGTGCTGTTCTGCGCACTGCCTAATATGGGCCTGGGCAGATCTGAGCGACAGTACCCCGGCACCTGGTGCTTCATCGACTGGACCACCAACGTGACGGCCTATGCCGCCTTCTCTTACATGTACGCGGGCTTCAGCTCCTTCCTCATCCTAGCCACCGTGCTCTGTAATGTGCTTGTGTGCGGCGCGCTGCTCCGCATGCACCGCCAGTTCATGCGCCGCACCTCGCTGGGCACTGAGCAGCACCACGCGGCCGCCGCCGCAGCAGTGGTTTCGGCGGCCAGTCGGGGCCACGCGGGTGCCTCCCCAGCCCTGCAGCGCCTCAGCGACTTTCGCCGCCGCAGGAGCTTCCGGCGCATCGCGGGCGCGGAGATCCAGATGGTCATCTTACTCATCGCCACCTCCCTGGTGGTGCTCATCTGTTCCATTCCGCTGGTGGTGAGTGTGTGGGGCTGGGGTCCACTCGGTCCTTCTCCTGCATCCACTTCTCTCCCCCTCACTCCCCGCTTTCTCCCTGAGTCCTTGGCGGGGACAAGTTTCCTCCAGGTCTGGACTGGGACCTGCTCAGGGCTTCCCTAGTAGACCCAAGCTTTTCTTCTAAGTCCTGACCCTAAGGACTTGGCGGGTGATTTCCCCCGAGGTCCCCCGAGATTCTTTCCCCGAAAGCATGGGTTCTGAGGTCCCCTGGACAGCCCCCTGCGCTCCCCTCATAGCCTGTTGTTTTGCTTTGTATCTTCCCAGAACCCTCACTTGCAGGCTCAGTCAGATGGGGGTGGGGACAACTCACTATAGGGTTACTTACTCTAGCGCTCCACTCTGTGGCCCCCAGAACATTGCAAACAAGGGGTGATAAGCCCTGTTGAATTCATCCCTTACGAGAATTGTGGGTTTGGGTGCTTTGACTTCTGTAGGCCTTTTGCTCTTCCCTAGATTATGCAGCATTTTAAAGTTAGAATAGACGAGATGCTTTTTAGTTTAAAAGCTGGACGGAAGAGAAAGAGTGACTTGTTTAGAATAGTCTTGCAGACACGTTCAAGCTGCTCCCCACTCCCCTCCCTCAGTCCTTCCCCACCCATCCACCCCCGCCCCCACAGACACACACAAAACCATGTCATGCTTGAGAAGACACTTGAACAGGGTAACGTCGAAATTCAAGTTCCTTATTCTTTTTGCAAGCCAAGAAAAGCACGGTGGAGTTGGGAAGTATGGACAAGTTGATGTGACCGGGCGGGCGTTGCATTTTAATTTTCAATGACCAGGAGAGGTCCAGTTTCTCCTTTATGCAGATGGTCTCCCTTAGGCCACCAGACTCCTGTCCCCACTACTGTCGTACTACAGTCACTTCTAATTTGGGCTTTTGTGGAGAAAGTGTCATTGGTGCTTTGGTGCATTTCATCTTTGAGGCAACACACTCTTTGAAATTGCCTTCAGTAGCGCTTACAATATAAACTGAGAGGGGTAGATGCCTCTTAAGGTCTCTGCTTTTACCTGTTCTTGGTAGAATGCACTAGAAACAGGTCAGTGTTAGAACATGATTCTTCGTCTAGAATTTATCTTGTTCTAAGTTCTGTCTCTCCAAATACTGCATTCCTGGGAATTCTAAACCACCTATTCAAAAAGAAATTACTATGTTTACTGGAACCAAGTGGAAATAAATTTAATGGGCTATTATTCTTTTCTTTCACTCATTAATACTACTAGGGATCTCTGATATAAAATATTTTTATCTCTTACCAAAGTGACTGTAAATGGAAGAAACTTAGTGGTGGCTGAGAGCCAGCATACAGTAGCTTCTTGCCAATCTTTATAAACAGAAGTCAATATGACTGGCCAGCAGGGCCTGTAAGCCATCCCAGAACCTAATGTAATTTACAGAGTTAAGTCACACTTGAGCCACATAAATATATTTTACTGTCTGCAATGTCAACTCAAAATAAAGTGAGAGCTGGAAGGGAAGAACCCTGCTTCTGCCTCTAGCCTCTCTACCTCCAACTTCACTGGACGGTAAATGACCAAGTGAGCCGTTGTAATTCACAGGATGTCCACTTCGTGGAACTGAGGAATGGAGCTAGGCCATTAGTAACCATGCACATACTTTCTAAAGGTTTTGGTTACAAGTGAGCATGTCACGCTACTGATCCACATGAAGCTACCCATAAAGTGTTCTCTGTCATCTGCAGAGGCATACAGAACTAATTCTACAGGCTGACCGGGCCCTCAGGTTCAGGGCCATTTATGACAAAGCGTGAGGACCTGGAGCTATATTTATGGCTGGCAGGTTAATTACATTTTAGCGAATGAAAAATACCGTCCAGTCTAAAGGAAGTCAGAACTAGGTATCGATGTTAAGTAATCTCTATTTGAAAGCTGGGACTGATTCAGCTAAACTCAGCTAAGGGCTGCTCCTGTTGGTCAAGAGCCCGAATGCTTTTGTGAGAAAGAACTAATCAGGAAGAGCAGCTTCTGATTCTAGCCTTGAGTTTGAGCTACAAAAAAAATCTACTTTTTCAGAGGCCAGTTTAAATTAAAATCTGTGACAAGTGATGGGAAGCCATAGAACCCACATACTCACCCACAATTCAGTAATTATTGAAATAATCAAAAGAAACTTTCAGTTATTGTCTTTCTTGGCTTATTTTACAGCCTCGCCCCCAGGTTTATCATATATTCAGAGAAGAAATGAGATTCAAGCTCTGAGAGCTCCCTGCTGGTGAAAGCGGTTGGGCATACTTTCAGCCCAAAATGGAAGATGAAGCACCTGCTTTAACATTATGAATAAAATTGAGTGCTAATTCCATTGAAGGAAATGAAACCCTCTGGGTCATTTTCAGTGCTTTTGAAAGGCTACCTGGCTGAGCAAGCACAGCTTGCTTGGACTTTGAGAGAGCTACATACAATACAGAGGGAAGACAAAGCAGGCAAAAGTCTGCCTTTTGGATCCGTGGGAAGAGGCCAGATTAGCTCTTACAGCAACAATTGATAATAAATTTAATATGAAAAGCAAATCTTAATTTGTTGTGCAAAACAGAGCCTTGAAAACTAAAGTTGAGGCAGGCAGAGAATTCCGTGGTGGACATAATGGATGTGTCAAACCTGCTGAGTTCTCCGTGGGTCACAATCAGTGAGCAGAGGAAGCGTGAGCACACTCCTGTACAGCACAAACAACATTTGGTCAGAATATGGTTTTTGTCATTTTGTCCTTTCTGCTATTTATAACTTGTCGTGGGGTTGGGTTTGTTTTGTTTTTTCAAAGCAGGAGAAGCTAAAGAAACGAAAGTACATGCTTAAGATAAACATCTTGCATTCTGTAGGAACATGCCACCAAAACTAGATCGATTTCTGGTACTTAATTTTGCAGTTATAATACTAATGTTGAGATAACAGTTCTAATCAGATCTTTTGCCTCGGGGCTAAAGAACTAGGGTGTCAAGTTTGGAACCGCATTTCCCTCCACACAAATGCAAGCCACGGGCATATTTATTGCTTATTTGTTCCTTTTCGTTCTTCTTCCTCTGAGCTACCAGTACTATGTCAAATTAATCATCTGTCTTGGTCAGGTAAATTTACATTCTTAGGGAAACAGTTTTCTGTGTTTCTTTCTTTGCTTACTATAAATAAGTTGTCGCAATAAAGGCATCCGCAACAGCTTATAAAAGCGGATAAAACTGTAAGCAGGAACTGGAAGGGGGCCCACTAAATGATCATATGAACAAAAAGTGCATGCACAGGTAAAATTGATTAATTTAGATGTCACGATAGTGAAATAAAAGACATTTGATCCCCTTTCTAATAAATGTAGCTAATTTTTTAAAAATAACTTCCTAGAAGCAATTTTTGAGTAACAGCTTGAAATGGCAGGCCTTTTAGAAGTAAGTGCTGGGATGACTGCATAATCGCACATAAAAGCAATTTCCCAAAACCCAACAGCTCATTGCAATCTTCTCAGTGAAGCTTCCTCCCACTCAGCACCTCAGTTTCCCCAGGCACCGATGAAGAACAGCGACTAACTGGGTGGCTGGGAGTGCCTCCTTCTTCAGTTCTTCTGATCAGCTTTACTGACATCTCAAGCTTTGGTTTTATTAAACATTTATAACAAGACATTTTTCTTTCAAAGTGTTGAAGCTGTGAATTAGGAGGAAAAAAACTTTTACAATGTAGCTAGATATTAGCCAGCAGGGATGAAGTAACTTGCACACAGTGGATGGCCAGTGAGTGAGCTAGAAGAAACACAAAATACAGACTCTTATACCGCCACCCAGTCAAGAACATTTTCCATGACCCTGTCTTTAAAGGGGTGGTAAGAACTTCTAGTAACAGCTGTGTCAATTCTGGACTCCTCACAAGGCCATGAGATAACAGGGCACACAGAGACAATTCCATTCATGTGCCTGGAACAGAACCAGTAGCCTGCATGCTCAGATCCAGTTACAGGGCCTGCCGTTTACTGGATGGCATCTCAATTCAGACAACTAAATATTGCGCTGGTCTAGTCAAGAGTCCAACACTTCAGTCCAACGTTCTCAGAAACAGACTATTAAGTGGGAAGTACACGTTTTAATAGCAGCCATGAACTATATCACAAAGCTACCTTTTACCTGAGCTATCAGAGTAGCCCAGAGTGGCCATGTTTCCACATCTATATTCAAAGGAAAGTAGTAAGTGACAAAACAAATGTTAAATCCCAGGCCCTATACTAAGCACTTTAAGAATTTACGTACAGCCCGAAGCGGTGGTGCTCGCCTTTCATCCCAGCACTACGTAGGCAGAGGCAGGCAGAGCTTTGTGAGTTCAAGCTCAGCCTTACTACACAGCAAGTTTCAGGCCATCCTGGGCTACAGAAATGGGCCCTAACCTTTATGTATAAATGGTAAAGACCACAGCCAAAATATGGAGGCGTTTGTTTGGTAACAAATCATGGGCATTCACCACACTACCATATGTCCTCCCATTACCTCTCCTGCAGTCGCCTTCCAGTTTTTATTGCGTCCTCTCCCAGTTCTATTTTGGTGCTCCTAAGCCGAATGTCTGGTCCATCTTCAGCAGTTCAGAATCCTGGAGTCACTGCCAATAGCAGGCACAAGTTACATCCACCAAGTCTGCAGTTGCTCATCATCAAAAGGCAAGAAAGTCAGGGGCCTTGTTTGTATCCAGTAAGGCTTTTTAGAAATTTTCCCCTCTCTGACTCAGACGTTGTTTTATCAGCAACACATGCTGCCGTAACTGCAGACTGCCCGAACTTCTTTATTTATATATCATCTAGGGCTTGCTGGAGAAGGAGCATAGAAAAGTGCTGCCATGGGTATTCCCGTCGAGCCTGTCACTGCTCTTTAGGGACAGGAAAGCAAGAGGTCTTTTCTGTATTTTGCTTTATGTTGGGTTTATTTGGTTTTGTTTTGGGTTTCGGTGGTGGTGGTTGGTTGGTTGGCTGGTTGGTTGGCTTTTCAAGACAGGGTTTCTCTGTGTAGCTCTGTCTGTCCTGGGACTCATTCTGTAGGGCTAGTGGTGGCTTTTAAAGTGAAGCCAGAGCTGCTGTGTTTTTTTCCAGCGCTATTAAAGGCCTCAGGTTTTGTTTTTGCTTCTTTTTCCTTACTCTACTCAAAACTAAACTGAGACTAGGAGGCGAAGTCAAGCCATCCACTTGGGTTCTCTGAAAATAATTTGATTGACTTCTGAGAATTTGTATATGAATTTAGAGTTGGGGTGTATGTACTGAATTTATTCTGAAGCTTTAGGAACTAAGCCTGAGGCTTATGCATGCTGGCCAAGTGCTCTCACCATGCACCTCCCCCAGCCCAGAACATTGTGCTTTATACTTCGGTCTTCTCCATATGCTGCCCCTGAATGACACTAAGTGATGAGATCCAGGGGCCTGCGATAATGTAAGCACCCCCAGCCCCCACAGAACTCTGAACAGAACTTTAAAAAATTACAGCTTCTTTCATTCCCTTCTGTGGTAGTCAGATTCAATTATGGCTGCAGATAAAATGAAATACAAAGGTGCTTTCTCCCTTGCTCCTTGTTAGTTTTGATAATAAAATCATCATTAATTTTT
This sequence comes from Ellobius talpinus, assembly GCA_001685095.1. Classification (NCBI taxonomy): domain Eukaryota; kingdom Metazoa; phylum Chordata; class Mammalia; order Rodentia; family Cricetidae; genus Ellobius; species Ellobius talpinus. Next base: position 13,879 of record LOJH01022666.1, read on the forward strand.
CACAACATTGACTTTTTTAAATACCACAGAAATTTGGAAACAAAATGAATTGCTTTAAGTAACTACAGCTTTTTGTTTGTTTAACTGTTCAGAAATTTCCTCTTTTCAGGGGTAACTGTCTCCTTTGAGGTTGTGGAGAGCCAACCAGCAGAAAAACGTGTTAACATTAATCTATATAATAGATATAATAGATGATAATACATGATATACAATGTTATGCATGTGTATGTATATATACACATATATATGTGTATGTATGTATATATATATATATATGAAATTCAAAGTCCAAACTTGACAAAACTATTCTGAAAGCTTCTTGTAAAGTACCTGTGCAAAATGCATCCGAGATGCTAGGTACTAGCCACTCCAACCAAAGTAGAGCAACACTGCCCTCTAGAGCTTGAAGTGTCAGGTTCACATAAACCCTGCCACAGACGGGCCTTGTCGCTAACAGGCTCAGGCACATCACTTCCTTCATCTTTGAAACAAAGTGCGGTGTGAGTAAAATACAGACCGCAATATTTTCTAGTGATGATCTCACTATTAAGAATAAATTTTAAACATAAATCCAGCCTGGGAGAACGAATAACGCCACGTGAAATTCATCTGGAGACTAGCGCCCAGAACAGACCTGATTATCAATAGGATAGGAGAGAGCTTGAAAAGCTCAGTACTTTTCAGGTCTCTAGTTTATTCCTGTTTATCCCAGCACTTGGGAAGTTGAGGCAAGGATAGCCAGAATGGCAAAAACTACCCTGTCTCAAACACACACACACACACACACACACACACACACGCACAACTTTCCAGGTCCAGGTAACAAGCATCAGTTGACAAAGGAGGAACTCGCCCAGCTACCATGGATCACTAAGGACTTTAGTAAAGTGTCTGGAAGGAGGAAACTAAGACACTGTTTTGCATGCTTGTTTTTGAGGCTTTCGAAGCAGAGGAAGGGTGGGTTCTCATTAGAGTAGTCGAATAGTCTCTGAATTCAGCTGAACCCTATCTGGAAGATTCACAAAACTATAGCTCACGGGGAGCTATGGGAGGCTTTTTTTTTTTAGCAGCCAAACTGCATAATAGGACATATTCTTCAGAAATAATCTGGGGCAGTCTGGAGGAGGGATTGCAGGTGGAAACGTTATTTGGTTGGCTACTGCAATGTTATCTTCCATGAGAGATGCTGTTGAGGAAATGGATTAGAAAAAAGTCTGGATTCAAGACACAGCAACACCAGATTATTATGGAGAGCAGGGAGTGCCACAGAGGAAAACTATGCTCTGGTCATTCTGGCTAACAGGAGACACTGATATTGGTTCAAAAGTACGAAGTATTTTCTCTTAATGTAAAGGCATGGGCGCCTCGGTAATTTTGTAATGATTCCATAGTTAATTGACTTACAAAGTCTCTTTTAAAATATATAGTAACTGACTTGTGTAAACTGCCGTTGGAAAGTAGGCATTACCACGTAAGAGCAGCTACATCACGTCACTGCAAAGGTAAGTGCAGCACTTAAAAGTGTTTTGCCAAATTGCTTAATTATAAAATCTCAACGTGGGCCTCTCGTTTGTGCAGGTGCGAGTGTTTATCAACCAGTTGTATCAGCCAAGTGTGGTGAAAGACATCAGCAGAAACCCCGACTTACAGGCCATTAGAATTGCTTCCGTGAACCCCATTCTGGACCCCTGGATCTACATCCTTCTGCGGAAGACTGTACTCAGTAAAGCCATCGAGAAGATCAAGTGCCTCTTCTGCCGCATAGGTGGGTCCGGCAGAGATGGGTCAACGCAGCACTGCTCAGAGAGTCGGAGGACATCTTCTGCCATGTCTAGCCACTCCCGCTCCTTCCTCTCCCGGGAGCTGAAGGAGATCAGCAGCACATCTCAGACTCTCCTGTACCTACCAGACCTAAGCGAAAGCAGCCTGGGAGGCAGGAATTTGCTTCCGGGCGTGCATGGCATGGGCCTGACCCAAGCAGACACCACCTCACTGAGAACTTTGCGAATATCAGAGACCTCAGATTCCTCCCAGGGCCAGGACTCAGAGAGCGTCTTGTTGGTGGATGAGGTTGGTGGGAGCGGCAGGGAGGAGCCCGCCTCTAAAGGAAACTCTCTGCAAGTCACGTTCCCCAGTGAAACGCTGAACTTATCTGAAAAATGTATATAGTAGCTACAGGGGTTGGGGGAGCACTGTTTGGGGAACTTTAAAAAGTCCTGTGCAATAGACATACACGTGTTTAGCTGTACTCGGAAGGGCTGTCTCTGTCCGCGACTCCTAGCAGAGAACATTCGAGTGCTCTTCAGTGCGGCAGGTTGAGTCCCTTGAGTGCCGAGGCCTGATGCACACTGGCCGTCACTCTGATGTGACTCAAGATCACAGCGGCTGCAGCTGGCCACCTTTTTCTACTGGATAGGAAGATGGCAGAAGCTATGCTACTTTCAGAACATCAGAACTTTGGATTTGGCACATACCGGAGGTCCGGATACTGGAAGGGCTCTACCCCAGACTCAAAGGACTATCTTACAGCCGATTTAAGTGTCTCACTAAAGCATGAAATGTGAATTTTTATTGTTAGAAATATAATTTAAGGTATTTATGTTCTTCTCTGTGAGAAGGTTTATTGTTAATAAAAGGTATAAAAAAAGTATGATACGCCCTCTCCTGCCAGTATAACCAGCTAATATTGTTGATGTTATTTTTTTTCCACAAACAAGTCAGGCCAAAGTATTGAAAACAGAATGAAACTATTATCTATAAAATAGATATAAATTTTTAAAGCATTTAGCATAATCAAAGGAAAAAAGATTATTTAAGATGTGAAAATTAAACAACCTAAAATATATTTTCCAAGCTATATATGAGAAAAATCAGAAATATAATATTACATTTATTTATCCAGAAAACTGTGATTTCAGGAGTACCTAACATTGCTGGTAAATATTTTCAACCTTTGCCCACTGTATTTTTAATACCAATTAAAAATACCAATGTAACATACTTTTTTAAAGTCTCTAGCTGCCCATAATTGACGTGTGTAGTATAAAAAGTCTAAGTGGCTTGTTCTGTCTTGAAAGTGTGTGTAGTTTTACTTGCCAACAGAATGTCCGACAGCGTCCTTTCAAATCTAAAGAGGAAGACGGCGCTCTGGCATGGTTTCCACCCTGTTATGTGTGTCATCAGAAACTGACAGTTGTGTGTGACACCCAGGAATACTGTGCCTGTGCTGGGAGGCGCTTTCTCCGAGAAATATTAAGCATGTTTTGTTAACGTGTTTTTGTGAATTGCTTGGTTGTGACTGACTTCTGAGCCTAACACTGAGGAGGGGGTATAAAGAGCAGCTGAACCGACTGAAATTATTCCGGAGATTACAATAAATAATTGTATTGATCTGCGTTCCACAGCCTCAATTTTGGAAACGGTGTATGGGGTTTTTTGCTGCTGTTTTGTTTTGAGGTGCCTTCTATATCCTTTTAAAATGAAAGGGTTCTTCTTGTTTTTGTTTTGTCTGAAGCTTGAAGACACTTTTATTAGATTTTGAAGAAAAACTCCAAGGCAGCAAGCTGTCAATCTTACCAGCTGCCCAGAGGAGGACAGAAGAGAGAAGGGGCCACGGCATCTCAGCTGAGTGGGCATGGAGGTCAGCCACATGGCAGGCAGCAGCCACACGGTAGGAAGTAGAGCTTTCGAAAGGGCGGCCAGCGTACCAGAAAAAGCACACTCGGGCTCTGGCTAGCCTCTGAAGGAACGAGACAGAGAAGACGAAAAAGGAAAAGTCACGTCTCTCTGCATGAGGATTTCAACAGGTGGGCAGACCCAGCAGAAGCTCGTGGCAGCCAAGAATCAATTTCACACAGGGAGTGAATGCACAGAAGTGCATTGCCTCTAAGTGCAGAGTGGAGACGTGCCATGTCAAACACCTGGCCAAGAGACATACCCTCAGGAGGTAGGGTCCACCTTAAACTTGGCTAAAGAAATAGGAAGATAAATTACCCCCTTAATGAGATGAACATTTTAAAACAGTGCTATTATTAAAATGTCAAGCATAATATAAAGCCTGTATCTGCTTAGTGGAGAATGAATGGTACTGAGGAACCGTGATCCAAGTGACAGACAATTAGTACTAAATGTCACCAGTTTATGTTGCTGGTGGGAGAAGCAATGTTATACTTAACTAGCTGCATGCTCAGTATCCAAATAATTATCACTAACTATTGACATCAACACTTCCTATTATCATTTTTTCTGTATCAGCATATCGGCATTCCTGAGACAGTAGCCTGAACAAGTCATCAACAGAACCTACATAATTTTCTTCTTTCTTCCTTACCCTGCTTTTTCTTTTTCCTTCTTCTCCTCCCCCTCTTTCTTCTTTTCTTTCTTTCTTGCCTGTCTGTCCACCTGTCTTTTTTGACAGAATCTTGCTGTATGGCTCAGGCTGGCCTGTCACTCCTATGGCGTTCCGAGATTACAGAAGTGCACCAGCACACCCAGCAGAGGTCTCTGATTCAGTAAGATAGACATTTCCTCAGCTTTCCTGGGTGACAATGACGCTGCCAGTTTTAGGATTACTTTAGCAACAGTCTCTAGGCCTGAGGTCATGGTTTGCTATTTGCAAATATTGAAGATATTTTAGATAGTGTCAGAAAAGCGAGACACCATCTTTGCAGGCCTGTTGGCTCTGGCATTCAGATAAGGATGGCAGGAAAGGAGCAGACTTAACTTCTAAAATGCTTTCTCTCGTCATCTAAATGAATGCCCAACAAACAATGGTTTCGGAAAATGTGTTGGGAATAAGAATTTGGTTTCACTTCCATGACCATGATCCACAGAGATCACCCATCCCTAGATTTAAATATAAATTAACGTGTGTGTGTGTGTGTGTGTGTGTGTGTGTGTGTGTAACTTCATTTGTGTCCCTGGGGCAAGCACAGCCTCACTCATGAATTAGCATTAGTAATATGTAAGACATATCTCAACCATGTTTACTTCAGGTTCAGTACCAATAACACTGACTTGGCTTAATCTTGTTTACTGAAATATTCACATACTATGACATTTATTCTTCAAAGTACATATCCTTTAAAATGTTTTAGTAAATTTGACTTAAAAATACATCATCACTGATTTCCAGTTCCAAAACATTTGCATCATCCCAAGAAGAAATCACATGCCATATGCAATCAGGCCATACTGTTCTCAGTCCTAGCCTGAGAACCAATATATGCCTATTGATTTCTCTATTGTGAACTTTCTATACAAAGGAAATAATTCAGTAACTGGCATTTTTGTTGGCCATCTTTGTGTCAGAATAACATTTTCACGATATGTTGATACGGCAACATTAATCAATATTTTATTCCCTTTTATATCTGAATAATACCCCATGAAATGGACATACCACTTTTTAAAATCCACACACTAATTGACCAGTGTTGCACTGATCTCACATTCTGGCTATTTTAAATAATGCTAAGAACTTTTTTGTGTATGTTTTTAAGACTTTTGGGCTCATAACTGAAATTGCTGGGACATACAGTAATTCTAAGTTCAGTATTTTGAGGCAATGTTGAACTCTTTTCCACGTGACTAAAACATTTTACATTGCCACCAACAATGTATAAGTCCTTGATTTTTTCAATAACCTTGCAAAACTTATTACTGTATTTTTATTATAGCCATCTAATGGGTGTGAAGTAGCTTAACTGCATGTCCTTAATGAATAATGATATTTTGAAAGTACATACATATAGTTACTGTCTAGTTTTATATTTTAGAGAAATGTCCATTGGAGATTTTTTTTCCATTTTTAGTGGTTTATATGGCTATGATAATCTGCCAAAGCTGCCACAGACTGGATGGCTTAACCAACAGAAATGTTTTTTAAAGATTTATTTATTTATTATGTATACAACATTCTGCTTCCATGTATG
>LOJH01022667.1:5374-19811 GCA_001685095.1 Ellobius talpinus
CTTGTTTATAAAGATGATGATAATCTCATAAAGTAAATCATAAATATTAAAACTGTAGCAAATATTTACATAAAAAAGAAGAAAAATCTAAAATAAAATCTAAAAAGAAACAAAACAAAACAGTAAGCCAAAATTAGTAGAATAAGTGAAAGATTCTGGATTATATCTAGAAGAAATAAAATAACTAATAACTAAAATCAACTGAACTCTTAAAAAAGATCAAGGAAATAAGCTTTAGTTAACTTTACTAAGAAAAAGACAACAGAATGGAAAACCTTTTAACTGATCCCATGGAGGCGTAAAGGATTATAACAAACTAGCCATTTATGGCCAGGAAGTGGGCCAGTATCAGACACCAGCTCTGTCTGTGTCAGTGCCTGATCCTGGACATCCCATTCTCTAGAACTGTGGTATTGAAATTTCTGTTGGTTATAATCCACCCAGTTTATGATTTTTGTTAGAGCAGCCAAAAAGGACTAAAGACAGAGTTTATTACTTCAGATTGACTTTATATTACTGGTTTGGCTGCATCTTTAGGACTTTGGAATGCTGTAATTTTGTTGGTTTTGCATGAGGTAGTTTCTAATTTCCCCTTTGATCTTTCAGTTGTCCATGTTTATTTTTTAAGAAATTCTGTATCTCTGTGAATTTATTTAACTTTTTTCTGTAGTTCATTTTCAGTTTAAGTCCAGTGTAGTGACTAAACATACTTGTTATATTTTTTCAAAATTTATTTAAAATTTTTAATGTTGTAGGCATGTGCATGCACATGTGGGTGCAGGTGCCTATGGAGGCAATAGAGGGCATCAGATCCCTTGGAGCCAGAGTTACAGATGGTGTGGTCCACCTCAAGTGGGACTGGGAGCCAAACTCAGGTCCCCTGTAGGAACAGCAAATGCTCTTAACTACTGAGCCATCTTTCTAGTCTCTTATTTGATATCATTTCAATATTAAATTTGCTAAACCTTACTTTCTGACTTAGTATGTACTCTATCCCTAAGCAATATTCCACATGCATTTGAGATTGTCCAGTTAAGTGTTTGTAAATATCTATCAAGCCCATTTGACCTACAGTGTTAAGTTCTTTGTTATCTTCTTGGTTCTCTATTTTAGAGTTCTGTTATTGAAAGGGGGGCACTAGAAACTTCCACTATGATTGTGTTGCTGCCTATTTTCCCATCAGCTCTGCCAGTTTTTCCTTTATGTACTCTAGTGCTCTGTCATTGAATGTATGTGTATCTATAATTGTTATTTCTTCCCACAAATGTATTACCATTTTATTATTATATGACATCCTTCTTTGTCTCTTTTGACAAATTTTGATTTAAAGTGTCTATGTCATTTATTTTTAAAATTATGTTTATGTGCCTATGTGTGTGTGCATGCATGCATTTGCACATGTGTGTATACTCACAGAGGCCAGAAGTTACAGAAATTACAGGCTGTAGTGAGCTAGTCAACATGGAAGCTTACACTAGAATCTGTACCTCATGGTCTCATGCTTGAGCAGCAAAGCGTTTCACCATGAAGCCCATCTCTAACCATAGTATGGCTTTTTTTTAGTGTATCCTAGTCAATATCCATTGCTTTTGTTGTTGTTGTTGTTGTTATTATTACTTTGAATGCTAATTTCCCCTGCGACATTTGTAAAGTTTCTGTTATTTTTCTCCACCCTGTCTTCTGTCTATTTTCCTTTGACCTCTCACTGTCCTTATATTGCCTAGTTGATCATTTTGATGAGGTCTTAAATTTTTCTTTATTGGTTTTCTTCTTGCTTGTTTGTTACGGAGGCTCATATAGGCCAGGCTGTCCTCTAATACCCTACATTGCTAAGGATGACCTTGAACTCCTGGTCTTTGACCTTCTACTTCCCAAGTAGGGGCTGCTGTGAGGCAGAGCATCCAGTGGTGGTTGCCTATCAACCTTCACCTTCTTGGAGGACAATGGTCAGAGAAAAGAAGCAATTCTTACACTGAGCTGGTTTTTTTTAACTTCTCCCCACAACTGTTTATTTTACCCATTCACTCAGCACATGGGATAGTGTGGCTCATACTTAGCCTGGATTTTCCATGCTTAATTAATCTTCTGTGAAACTGCCTTCACAGACACACCACAGGCATGCCTCTGCAGTTTTCTAGATGATTTCAAATCTAGTCCAGTTGTCTGTGAGTCTTAACCATCACAGAGACTGAATTACTGTATATAACCTACAGTCAGGACAAAACCAAGAGGAACCATGCCTTAATGAAGCATCTAGAGGCATCCTGATGACTTTTGGTATGGTGGGAACATTAGTATTCCACCCTGGCCTGTATCTGTTTCACAAGGTCTACCAGATGTCTGGAGTAAGTGTTCACCATGCTGCAGGCACTGGGCAAGCACTTCTGATTAATTCATTATTCCCTGTATTCTCACAATTACCCTTTAGGTGAGCACTGTGATTATCTGCCTCCCATTTAGATTAAAACCTCATCTGTGAAATGAGCCTTAAAATGCCCAGACAGTTTGTCTTGTCAGAGGTCACATAGTTGAAACTGCACTGAGCTGGGACCCACATACAGGTTGGTTGGGCCAGGTACCTAATCTCTCAAACACCCTAATTATACTACTTCCATGCTAAACTCAGCTGTGCAGATTTTTCAGGTTTCCATAAAAATCCACAGGTGATGCCAGTCATTCAAATCCAAAACTTGCATGCAGACTCGAGTTCCTGAGGCTTCTCTAGGATTTCGCTTCACTATTCCTCTGTGGGCTACAGAGATGCCAATCATTTTATACCTTCCCATGCCTTCTTTAGTTATGACTCCAAGAAAGGAGGTTGTTGTCTTTAATAATACATGAAATCCCCCCAATAAAATTCTAGTTAGAGGATTTACGAACTCATTCACATTTTCCTTGGTTGTGTTGAAGTTTTCTGTTGTGTTATTGACCTGGTGCAGGGGTTAGTTTTGTCTCCTCCTTGGGACAGACACCCACATGATAGATTACATAACATCAGAAGTAATTACCCTACAGAGCACCATAATCTCAAATGTATGAGTTTGCTGATAGAGGAAGACATTCTGGCTTCCCAAGGTTATTTGATTTTTTTTAGCGTAGTCTGGGTCAAACCTCTGCCTATTTTTCAATGGTGAGCTGGTCTTGACTGTATTAGATAATAGAAATCTCCCGAACATGACATTCAGCTTGTAATTTCTGGGTGTTCAGACTGTGTGGAATCTACAGAGTTTGGGTTGCTAGGCCTGTAGCGAACCGAGTATCCATGTTTTGGAAACAGCACCTCCATGTCTAGGCACTGAAGCCAACACTCTCTCTAAGCGTATGTGGATAAAGGAAGGTGTTTCCTCTGGCACTGCTCTATGCAATGAAGGGGCTGCCTCCCTGGATTGCTTAAAGACAGGAATTTCCCACTATGAATTTCCCACAAGGCCATGTTTGAATATGGTGAAATCTCTTTTAGGATTAATCACATTCTTCTTGTACTGGAAAGTTCCTTATTAGTTCCTAACCAGGGAAGGAAAAATACTTTGGGTGATCTTAATCTAGAATTTAACTTCCCAGAATAGCACCCTAGTGTAGCATCCTGTCCACATGGATACTGAGTTAAGTAGGTTTGACATGAGGGAAGCATTACACGGAACTTGGAGTTTGCTCTAAACTTGGAGACACACATGTCATCTTTTGTGGAGCTGAGACTTCCTCCAGACTGCTCTTACCCCAGAGAACAAAGTGTCCAGTACTCCCTGAAGATGAGATATTCCTCCCTCCTTCATGCCATCACTCTTCTGGTAGTTTTAGAGACATAAAGGCAGATGATGGAATAGCTGAAAATGTGTGGCATGGCAGCTCTGTACTTTGTCAAATCTACACTTAATCCAGGAGATAAGAAGACATGTTGCCAATATAGGTTTTATGAATGTAACCAAGATACAAATGGCAAGTAGGATCTAGGTCAAAGGTAACCACAGTGTCTTACATCCCAAATCTAGCCTAATGCTTGCTTTATAAAATTACAGCCACACCCATTTGTAGATGTAGTTGGAATTTTCTTTGGGCCACCAACAATTTTCCAAATAAAGACACGGAGACTTATTATTAATCATGAATGCTTGGCCTTATCTTAGGCTTGTCCCACCAGCTCTTTTAACTTAATTTAACTTGTTTCTATTTATCTGTATTTTGCCTCAGGGATTTTTACCTTTCATTCTGTGTGTCCTACTTTCCTGCTTCCTCTGTGTCTGTCTGTTTGGCCCCTCGTCTCCCTACCATCTCTTTTTCTTTCTTTGTCTTCCTCTGTATCTGTTGAGCCTAGATTCTTCCACCTCCTACCTCTCTCTGCCCCACCTATAACTCTCACCTATACTTCCTGCCTAGCTATTGGCCATTCAGTTTATTATTGGACCAGTTAGGTGCCTTAGGCAGGCAAGGCAAAACAACAATACATGTTTATATAATTAAACAAGTGTAACACATCTTTACATAGTTAAACTAATGTAACACATCTTTGCATAGTTAAACAAATATTCTGAATATGTAGGCTCATTGGTCATGGTAGATTATAGAGCTGGGTATTTATTAGAAAGACAAAATAACTCACAAAGCCTAAAATATTTATTAGCTCTACCTTTATAGAAAAAGCATTCTGACCCTTGGTCTGGGCTTCCCTGAGGCAGGCTTTGTAGTAAGGCTGATGGTAAGGCAGCAATTACAGCTGCAGGTGACTGCAGCTTAACGTGAAGGGTGTTGGGGACTAGGTTCCAGGATTACCACTACCACCAACTACAGGCTTTGAGTCACAAGATACTTCCTTTTCTTTTTGAGACAGTGTCTCATCTAGCTCAGGCTGGCCTTAAGCTTGCTATGTAAGTCAATGATAACTTTACATTACTGCTCATCCTGCCTCCTAGAGTCCTGGGAGTAAAGGTGTGCACCATTATTTCAGGTTTCTGCAGTACTGGGATTGAACTTATGTGGCTTCCTTTATGTGGAACAACCTTTCTTTCTACTAATTAAGCTACCTCCATGCTGTACAAGGGTTTTGTTGTTGTTGTGTTTTGTTTTTTAATATCTAGGCATATGTTTGGAAGGAACTCAAAGTGAGTGTTGATGGAATGGGATGCGATCGTCTCCACTTAGGAGGGATAGGCCAAGGATAGGCACCATAAGTGTGATACAAAAGTTAGGGGAAAAGTTAGGATTCAAACAAATTCTTTATTGTGTGTGGAGGTTGAGTGTGTATGTGTCACAGTGCATGTGTGTGGGGAAGAAGACAAATTTTGGAAGTTTACTGTCTTCTTCTGCCACAGGACCTGGGGATCAAGTCCCCTCAAGTTCTCAGGTTGGCACAACAAATTCTTTTAACCACTGAGCCATCTCACTGGCACAGAAATGTTTTTTAAAGTTGGAATTTATTTGGAAACAATAATAGATTCTGCACAAACCAGTAAACTGAGAGTTTTGTTTTGTTGTATATCAAAGAATACGCTACGTGGTGCAATGACGTCAGCATTGTTGGTGGTTGAAAAGTATCCTAGAAGAGAAGGCAAACCAAGGCGGGGCAAACCACCAAGGTTCTGCTAGAAGCAAAGGGCAGCTGCTGTCTCTTTCTGGAAGGAAATTCGACTCTCTGCACGTTTCTCTCCTCTTTGGACTTGAAGGTCCTTGTAACGACATTCTTCACAGATGTAGCGGATGACCCTTTGAAACACATCGTGTGTCTGGGGAATGTCACTCATTTTAATATTTTTTCACCCAGGAAGCAAGACTTAAACTCACATTTTCTGATCCACTCAGTTGATAATATTCTTCTAAAAATTTATTTCTGGCTGGCAAAAAGGGAGATAATTTAATTTGAAGCGAATATATTCTGGGGGACTTGTACTTCAAGTCCCCCAGAATTTGACAGCAGGACAAGACCAGTGAGCAGAAAACTCATCTTGCCTTCTTGCTAATATAGGCGTCAGGGAATTTGTAAGCTCGGCCGTCAGTCTTCGCTTTGCAGAGTAATGTCAGCGTCGTTGATTCTAAAAGGCTGACATTCATTAAAAGAAGGCAGTTGGATATGTATGTAGAAGGGTTTTGACAAATCAGCCAAGTGTCACCGTTCTGTAAGGGATTACAGAGTGATGCCTTCTGACTTTGAGCTCTTTCTTTAGACTGAATGGCTCTTGTCTCCAGGAAGTGTGTAAAGGGTTGGGTTTCATGGTTGTTCAGAGTGGCTGAGTGAGCTTTTTAATTTCTTATCAGAGCTAGAGAGAACGTTGGAGCTGGAGAGGGACTACTCTGACCCAGATGTGCAGAAACTTGCCTATCGACATCTGTTAAATGTTACATATGTATGCATATGTTTGCCAGGAACAGTGCTATAACTTATTCCCATTCTACAGACACAGAGAGTGAGGCAAAAGAGATCCCATTATTTGTCCAAACATAAGGGCTCATATCATTTTTCTCATTGCTGTGATCAAATACCTAACAAGAAGCAATCTTTAACATGCTGTCATGCATTCTTCAACCCTAAAAAAGGAGAAGCAGTTGAAGGGAATGAAGGGAAGAATGGGTTACTATGGGGACACTGCCTTCCCATCATGTGGAGAGAGTGTGGCTTCAAACAGGGCAGGCATGGGGATGGATCAGGAGGCAGCTGGTCACGTGACTTCTGCAATCTGGAAGCAGAGGGAGATCAATGCTGGGGGCCAACTCCCTTTCTCATTTTTACTCATTCTGGACCTCAGCCCATGGGGGTGGTAGAACTCACATTTAAGATGAGTCTCCCACCTCAATTAATCTAATAGGAAAGTTTACCTTTCCTAAGGATTCTAGATATTGTCAAGGTGATAGCATAATTTAGCATAGGCTTTCGATGGAGATGTTGATAAACCCTTCATGACCAATTGGTTGTTGACCAAAATATGTCCCATACATATTTATATTGGCCAGGCCACTCTTTGTAGGGAGACAAGAGATTATTAAATCTGGTTGGCTCTTCCAACCTTTCCAATTTTATCCTCTCCTCAAAAGCCATGGGCAGAGACAGCATAGAAATATGTGTTATTTTGAAAACAAGCACACACCTGGCCCTGCCCCCAGATGTGTTGTGAGATTGAAACCAGTGCCTCCTGTAGCGCTCAGTCCCCTCCTCTCTCATTATGGCCCATCCTTGGAACACAATCATTTTCTGTGTTAGCCAAAGGTATTATTATGGGGTGCCTGCTCTGTAGTTAGTGCAGTGTCAGCATATTCTGTGCAGACTCTCCCTACCCCTTCCTCGTCCTCCCACCCTTGGGGAATATAACTAGGCCAGAAGAATTCCTCTGGGGGTGACTGCATTAGGTGGTGACATCTGTGAGTCTGGGGGAATTGTCTTTAGTGACATTGTCTATAGCTTAAGGCCACATTTGAATCAATAGTTCTTTCCCTTCTAAGGAAATAATAGATCTATAATTTGTAGGATGGGAATGTACAAGGGATTTTGTGCAAAGGCTTTGGAGAGGCAAAAAAGGAGAGTCCTATATTTAAAAATAGGAATTAAATGGAATAGCACATCTCATATACAATACTGACATCACAATGAAATATTTGGGAGCAATTGTTAGTGTTCTTATGATCATTGGTGATGTGCAGTATTGGGAAACACAACTGATTTTTTCATTTACTTTTCTCCATGTGTTTGTGTATGTGCGTGTGTGTACATGCCATGTGAATGCTGTTCAGCTGTGAGCCACCACCAATGTTGGTACTAGACACTAAACTTGGGTCATTTGGAAGAGCATGAATCTCTAACTGTGGAGCCATCTCTCTAGTCTCAGTTTAAAGTGCTCTTTGGAACCCATGATGTAGCTCGGTCATTTAGGATGCTTGCTTAGCCAGTGTGAAGCCTAGGTTTGAATCCCAGTATCAACAGACCGGCCATAGTTGTCTAGATCTGGAAACCTAGCACTTAGGAGACAGAGGCAGAAGTGTCAGAAGTTCAAGGGCGTCTTTGGCTATACAACAAATTCACAGCCAACCAGGACATGATTTCTCGTCTAAAGTTATATCCGGCTTACTAACTAAATACATAAATCAATAGCCTTGGCTATCTAGCCTTTTGCAAACTGAAGTTGGCATTTGAAGCAGATTTATGGTCAGTACCAAGACTGAGCCACATCTTTAATGTATTCCTCACTTTCGGGTTTTAGAAAAGGTTTTATTGAACCACCACATATCATAAGTACTCAAATGATAAACGCTCAAGCTGCTTAGTTTTTATAAGGTAAATTCGTCTAGGTACCCTGATTTCTCTTCTGTTTCTGTGGTAAATTACAATGACAAAGGCAATTTTGTTGGGGGTTGGGGAGAAGGTTTGCTTTAGCTCACACTTGTATCACTGTGGAGAAGGCAAGGCCTTGGGACTTGAGGTCACTAATTAGATGCAGAGTCAGGGGCAGAGAATGAACGCGTGCATGCTAGTGCCCAGCTGGCCCTCCTCATTCAGTCCCGGGCTTAGCACTTGAGATGGCGTCACCCACATTGACAGGGTCTTCTTGCCTCAGTTACCCCGCTTTCAAGGTTGGTCTTCCTCTCTCAATTAGTCAAATTAAGAGAAGTTCCTCACTGGCATGTCCCACAGTCCAACCTAATCTGGATAGTTGCCCATCCAGAACCTTTTCCCAAGTGTGTCTAGATTGTATCAAGGTGACTCTTAAGGCTAACCATCACGCCCAGTATCAAATCCCCAGTGCCAGACACAGAGCAATCCAGCAGCTCCAACGCATCTGTTCCACTCGTCTAGACATGGCCACCAACAGAGAAAGCCTCTGTCCCAACTTGTGACAGGACAGGGGCTCAGCCTGACTTGGCTCACACACAGCCTTTTGCCAGCAGAGCTTTTCAAGTAGTCATTTAGCGGTGTCTATTTCACCAGGCTTTGCGATTACAGGATTTCTCTGCATTGCTGTGTGAGTCGTAGATTGCTTTAGTTCCGTTTCTCATTGCTGTAACAACACACCCAACCAAAAGCAACTGAAGGGAGAAGGCTTTCTTCTGACCCGTGGCTTGATGACATGTTCATGATGATGGGGCAGGAATGGTTCAGGAGTGTGAGGCGGTGGTCACATTGCATCAGCAGCCAGGAAGCGGAGACAGAGCGAGGCTGGTGCTCTGCTCATGGCCTCCTTTCCCCCTTTGTGTTCAGTCTTAGTTCCCAGCCCCTGGATGGCTCTGCCAACACGCAGGGTGGCTCTTCCCTTTTCAGTTAAACCTTTTTGGAAACAACCCTGACACTCCCAGAGATGTGTACCCAGGCAACTCAGATCTACTCAACTTGATAAGAAAAACTAACTCATTTATTGCTGCAAGTTATCAGAAATACCTTGATTTGTTTATATAGTTTGCAGAGGGTGAGCTTTGTACATTTTTTTCCAGGACCTTAAAATTTATCAGGCTTATTTCTTTTCCAGGAAGAAAAAAGGCATATGAGTACAGCATCTGTACATGTTAAGAGAGTTATCTTTGATGACCTTCCTGTCATAACATGAATGTCCTCTAAATATCACTCTCATTGGTTTTAAAAAGATTTTAGTGCCGGAGTAGCTCGGCACTTCTCTTGAGGAATTAGTAGGCTCCCTCTAGTCTTTTAATAAGCATACTTATTTTAGCCTACCTTGTTCTAGAAATAACTAGACAGGTTCATGAATTTTTTTAAGTTGCAAAATTAAATATTCAAAATGGATTGAAAAGGTGAGGCAAAGTCAGATCTCATGGAATATCTTCCAGTGACCACAACAGGGATGTTCCTTCAAGCACCAGTACGACAAAATCTATAGACTGTCTTCCTCAGGCCCCAGATACCTCTGTAACTATCCAACTAGCAGATTCTATAAGGGCAGTCAGATCTCAGTTTGACCAAACTATGGTCCAAGGAGGAGAATGAACAGCTTTTTTTATTGTTTGATTTTGGTTTTTTCTTCAGCAGAGGACCACCTTGTGAACTGTAGTGTAGTAGGCTATATGGTGTGTGTGTGTGTGTTGTGTTTGTGGGTGCATGTATGCACCTATGGGTGGTGATTAGAGGCATTGCCCACTTTTGTTCTTCAGGAGTCTTCTAGAAGGTCTCTTATTGTCCTAGGAATTTACCATGTAGGGCAAGATAGCTGGGCTGTGAGCCTCCAAGGGATCTGTCGGCTTCCCTGTCTTCACCATCTCTGAAAACAACACACACCAATGAGTCTCACCTGTCAGTAGGTTACTGGCTTACTTTTATTGTCAACTTGACACAACCCAGAGTCACTTGGGAAAAGGGGACCTTAACTGGAAAATTGCCCGGATCAGATTGGCCTTGGCAATATGTACATGATTTTGCTTTAATTGATATTGGTGTGGGAGGGGCCAACCCCACTGCTGGCAGCACCATCTCTTGTCAGGTGGACTGTGCTCTGCTAGGGTAAGCCTAACAAACCCTCTCTTTCCCCAAGTTGTATTGGCTCAGGGACTTTTTGTCACAGCAACAGAAAGCATGTGGGGATGTGGGTGGGTTCTGAGGATCGAACTCAGGTCCTCAGGTGTGTGAAGCAAGTGCCTGACACCTAAGCCATCTTCCCAGCCCAGATGGTTTTATTTGAACTGTGTCTCCCTGCAGGATGACAGGTCCACACTGGATGACAGTCCTATCAAAGGATTTAGGCAAGTTAATGATGGGGCCGGAGCTGGCCATGAATCATCTGATACCATCTTGGCTTATGTGTCCCAGGTGGTCTGGCTCAAGTGGATGGTAGATGTTGTGAATTTGCAAGAATGCAGATTAGAAATCTTTTGGGTTGATTCTCATAAAATTGGCAGACAAAGGGTAATGCAAAGTTCAACATCATACTCTTTATCAAACATGCATGATCCACTACCATTTTTTCTCAGAAATACTGGATATCGGACCTAGGATCTCATGCATGCTAGGCAAGCATTCTACTGTCCTTCAAATCTGTTCTCTCTAACCTTTGTCCCCGTGGCTATGATAACAGAGCCTGAAACATTTTAAAGCATGTGACATCAAAGGCCCTAAATGTTCATGTGACATTGATCAGACTCCTCTTGAGGCCTCTAATGACAGCTGGTAACCTTAGGGTTCCTTGCCTGCCCTGCTTATGAAGAACCCGAGAGGAAACACTATTTAAGCCCTTACCAAAGAAACTATGCTCATTCTTATGTTTAAACTGTTGACTGCCACTTCCTTCCCTGCCCTGTGTTTCCTCTTCTCCGTTTCTCTTCTGCAGCCTAGCTGTAGCTAAAACAAATGTGGAGAAAAGAACTCAGAGCACTTCAGAGATAAAAGACACGATCTAAACAAGATTCTAGAGAACAAAGCGTACGGGTAAGGAAGCAACGGAAACTCGCTCGCCAAGTGTCTGCTACTTGTTTCTGCTTCCTCTGCCCTGGGAATAGAGACCTGTCTGCACGAAGGCGCCTTGACAGCTGAAGGAACAAAATGCTCTCCTGGAAGAAAAGAAGAGAGAAAGCAAGAGCTGCTCCATCCTCACTCCACCCCTGCTCTGCCCCTCCCAGAGGGGCTGGCAGCTGGCCATTGGCAGGTGGCAGAAACAGCCCTGCAGCTTGCACAAAAAGAGAAACCCCCAATTTTCAGCTTTCAAGAGAAGTGCAGATCTGACCACAGCCTTCTCAAAGAGGGACTGCCACAGCCACCAGCCAAGTCTAGCTACAGACTGCTTTTTGTCCAATGGTTGTCATTCCTGTTTCTTCTGCAGGCTGAGGGTGGCAAGGGAGAGGAGAGGGGACAGGGACAAAGCTCTTGACCTTGGCCTCTAAGTTCCTCGTGCATTCTAAATGTGTTTTCTCACCTATGCTTTTGGTGACACTGGGTGTGCTGGTGCCAGGGCCACAAAGAAGTGCATGGTTCAAGTCTTCAGAATGGAAGGCTGCCGCCTAGCTTCCTCCTCCTCTAGAGGCTGCAGAAGAACTGAGGCTAGGCTAGCAGGGTTCAGGCTGATGGCCAGATTAGTCAGGGCTTTCTAGAACAGAGCAGAGTGGAAGACTAGCGGGTAGGCATTGCAGCAAGCGGAGTCCAGTGATGGTTAAAACTACTGATGTCTCTTTTCCCCAGTAGCCTGCATAGCACTGTCCAGCATGATGAAAGCTAGTCAGCACCAGCACGGAGGATGTTTCCTGCTCAGCAAGGTTAAGATCGATTTCACTGTGTTCTGCAACACCATGCATGGGGTCTTCAGTGATAGGGTCTTACCATCTAGCTAGAGTGGGCAACCAAGAGCAAGGGCAACCATTGCTATACCATTTTGGGTGCCTCTCTGACTAGAACAGTGTCGTAGAGCTTGACACTGAGATTTTCATTCAATTACCTGAGTCTTCTGGGAACTACATTGTTCACCCATGTGGGGTACTATATTCAAACTCTCTTGTTTTCTATTTTGTTTTTAAATTATTTGTTATTAGCTTTATAAACTAATAAGATTTCATAAAGCTTTTTTTATATATTCCAGTGTTGGTTAACCCATCCCTTATCCCTCCATTTCCCCATCTCTTGCCCCAATTCCCACATATATGTTTACCTGCCAGTATCCCTTCCTTATTCTGTAACATCTGTGCTCCACTGTCCCCTCTTACTGTATTTTTTACTTGGGTTGAAAGATTCTAACTTCCCATGAACTCTTCTTTTTGAGACAGGCCTTTCCACTGACCCCTGGTTTCGCCATTCCTACCACTCCACTACTGGTAGAATGAGTATGAGTTACAAAAAGGGACTTACTGGAGTGGCTTTCACAGTAGGTGCTGGTAGTTCGGCCATGGTTGTCTAAATGCTGGAGAAGCTGAGAACCTGGTAGGTATTTACTTCAGAAAGCTGGAATCCTTAACAGCCTTAGTCTGGCACTGAAGGACTAGAAGATTCTTGGAGAGCTTTTGGTTTTCAGTTCACATTGGAAGGTTGAGGAACCTGGGTTCTGCTATCATCAAAGGCCAGTCAGTGACTATAGCAACAGAAAAGACAAGCTCAACCAATGGGCAGGCAAGATGTTCTGGCCCCTCGCTCCCCAGAGCCAACTACATGGAAATTATGTCCCAGGCTGATATTTGTGGAAAGTGCTTCCCACCCCAAGGAGGGTCTTCTCAGTTAACCCTTCTGGAAAATTCCACAAAGATCTTCCAGAGATAGATATGCCCCTTAGTTGATTGCAGATCCAATGAAGTTGACAGCCAAGATTAACTATACAGACCAGAACAGGGCTTCTGGCTTCCTGATGGTTCCTTTCATTCTGATAGAAGGTAGATGAATGAACAGTCTCGGTGGTATGAGAACCATTCCCAGCCTGCTCTTAGCCCCATTGTGTAATAGTCCATATGAATTGCCAAATGGTGGGATCTAGATGCATCTGGGAGCCAAAACTCTGGGCATGTCTATGAGGGCATTCCTGGGTTCACTTAGCTAGAATGGGAAGATATGGGTTTACTACTTTAAATATGGGTTGTTCTAGTTTTAGTCTGTCGTGATGAACATCATGACACAAAGCAACTTAGGGGAGGAAATGGTTTATTTGTCTTATACTTCCAGGTTACAGTTCAATACCAGGGGAAGTCAGGGCAGGAATTTGAATCATAATCCATGGAGCAATGCTGTTTGCTGACTCACTCAGGCTCATGCTCATCTTTCAGCTCATCTATGTATAAGATTCCTTATACAGCTCAGCACCACCTTCCTAGGGATGGTGTGGTGCTCAATAGGCTGGGCCCTCCTACATCGGTTAACAATTAAAATACCCCCCGCCCACAGACATGCTCACAGACAATCTGATCTAGGCAACTCCTTTCTCAATGACTCCAGGCCGTGTCAGGTTGACTACCAACATTAACTAGGGTATGGTTGGTATTTTATAGGCTATGGTGCCAGCACCCAGAGCTAGTGATATCATGGATTCTGGAGGAGAAGAAGCAACTACCTTACTAAATCAGCATAATCCCTAGCTACATTCTAAGTATTTGTCTTTATACCCACAGATAAAAGTAGTCCTCACCCCTCATCCAAGGAAATTTCTCTTTGCAACAGAGACTGTTACAGAGAATCAAATCACAGAAGCAAAATTGTGGAGCCCAGTCCCAATGATACATCTACAAAGCAACTTCTGTGCCTAAGGCTTGGGGAACATTGCTGAAGAGGCTGAACGAGTATAAGAGCCGGGGGATTTGTTGCAGGGGACTGCTTGTTCGGTTCCCAGCTGCTCAGCCCTGAAATAATCACCCAGAAACTGTATTATTTAAATCACTGCTTGGCCCATTAGCTCTAGGTTCTTACTGGATAACTCTTACACCTTAATTTAACCCATCTCCATTAATCTGTGCATTACAGTGAGGTCATGGCCTACCAGCAAAGTTTCCGCATGTCTGTCTCTGGCGGCTCCATGGCTTCTCTCTGACTCTGCCTTTCTTCCTCCCAGCATTC
>LOJH01022668.1:0-19811 GCA_001685095.1 Ellobius talpinus
GTATTGCTGGGTCTTGAGGAAGGTTGTTTCCTAATTTTCTGAGAAAACACCACACTGACATCCAAAGGGGCTATACCAGCTTGCATTCCCACCAGCAGTGCAGAAGTCCCTACAACCTCTCCAGCATAAGCTGTCATCAGTGTTTTTGATCTTGGCCTTTCTTACAGGTGTCAGATGGAATCTAGCTGTTTCTTAATGAGGAACTATAGTCCTTTTAATTTTGTAACTCAGGGAACTCTGAATCTTCTGAAGTGAGATTGTCCCTCTGTGACACTATAAAATGGCATTTGTGTCCACTACGTTGAAGACAGAGAAGAAGATGGTGGCGACTTCTCTTATGGGCAAATCCCTGAAAATCTCCACTAGGACCAAGAATCTCTCCGATGATGTACAGCTATAGGGATATAGGATGGGGGCCACAGAACTACAGAAATACTTCTCTAAAATCTGTACTGCTTCAATAATAAACAGCTAAACCTGTTGTTTGAAAGAGCTACACACTATGAATCAGGATGTGTCTGAAGTTAGGAATATGCAGGCATCCTGAGCATCCTCCATCAGCATCATCAGTGTTCTGTCCTTCTGCAAGATATAATTAAATGCTGCAATATTGGTTCCTTACAAAAAGCATTAATTCAACACTAAGAGTAACTTTGCTGCCAGTCTCTGGAGTGAATGAAGGAGCTGAAGCTAAATTCATAGTCTACCTTTGTGTGACAACCGTCCCAGGGCTTTGCTCCAGTGCCTGTCTTCCTTGACAACCCTGGAAAAGTTACTATACCAGACAGAAAGTAGAGGTTTGTAAATGGCAATAGGATGAATCCTGCAGTAAATGAATCTCAGTTCAGGGCCGTTCGACATTAGAGCAACCTTAGACTCCAAAGTGGAAACACTTTTGCAGAAGAAAATGCTTTACACTAGCAGAAAGTGTACCATGTGGATAAACTTGTTTGCGCTTGTGCAAAGCTGAAAGACCTGCTTGCCTCCCTTTTCCCCCTTCTTTTCCTTAATGTTAAATACAATTACTTACATTAGTGTAAGATCCAATTAAGAAATGCCAGCCAGTTCGTGTAAGAAAAGGCCAGATCCAATTAAATAACTTGACAAACATAGTCTGCATTAAGTATGCCTAAGCTAAAACGCTTTTTAACACAAAGAGACAGGCGTGAGGGGACGCGTTTGCAATTGTTCAGAACATCATTGAGTCGTTTCCAGTTCTACAATCACATTAGCACCACATGTTGGCGAAAGCCAAGGGAATGGGCACAGCCGCAGTGACTGAATGATAGAACCAGAGAGGTTTCCTCCTCCACGGACAAGACACCACACACAGCACCCTTGGCACCAAAATGAACTAAAATAAACAAAAATAAATGAGATATTTGGTCCTTCAGGGAAGTCTAAGCATGCAGCAAGTCATGTTATGAAGCCCGTATCACTTATCATGGACATAGATGAATTTGACGTGGGCCAGAAAACTCCAAGGTTTAAAATCTGTTTCTGCAGGGTGGGGATGAGTATATAAGTGAGGTTAAGTGAGGATAATATATGATGATATCTGAAGCAATAGAAAGGGAAAATAAGGAACCAGGTTGTGGTTAAACGCACAGTGACTTTGTGAGTCAATATTAGCGAAACCTTGAAAGATGCAATGGGCTTAGGGCAACAGAGAACAAGACTAATGTTGACAGAAGTTTCTGTCCTGCCCAGTCCCGCATCGGTTCAGTCCCAAAGAAACACACAGAGGTCTACATTAATTATAAACTGGTTGGCCTAGTAGCTCAGGCTTTCTTATTAACTAATTCTTACATCTTAAATTAATGCATAATTCTTGTCTGTGTTAGCCACGTGGCTTGGTACCTTTTATCAGTGAGGCATTCTTGTCTTGCATCCTCTGTATCTGGGTGACAGCTGCAGACTGAGCCTTTCCTTTTCCCAGGATTCTCCTGTACTGGTTGCCCCACCTATACTTCCTGCCTGGCTATCGGCCAATCAGCATTTTATTAAACCAGTACAAGTGACAAATCTTTACAAAGTATAAGACCATTGTATCACAGCAGGCTAATTATGGTTTGACTTCACAGCTAAACCAAAGGGAGTAATGGGTTATGGAGCACTGAGGAACCCAGTTGTCCCAACCACAGTGTTTTAAGAAAGCTCCTGGTGAAGAGAATAATGAAGCCAATAATGGCTGTTGAGAGGGAGATTCAGTATTCTCCAGGGAGGAACCCTCTGACTGCTTATTCAGTCCCAAGCAGTTAGTCACAGACACATCTACATACTAGTAACACTAAATGGACCCAGCAGGCTATATTTGTATAGGCATATGTGTACATTTATTATACAACTATATATAACAATAATAATAATAAAGATAAGGTGATGGATGTGAGAGATAGTTGGGGGAAAATATAGGAATCGGTGGAAGGGAGAGAGAGGGGTCAAAAATGACTTAAATACAATACTCTGGTATGAAATCCCCCAAAATAAAAATTTAAATAAAAAAAGGTTTTCCGCCAAGCTCCACAGCTAGAGTCCTGGGCTCTGCGTCCATGCTGCTCCCTGTCTAGCCAGTGGGTCTTGGCCTTCCAAGCAAGCCCCCTCTTTGCTCTCCAGCCTACTTTCCTCGCATGAAGCATGATATGGCTCAGCTGTCTCTGCTCATAGCATTTTGTGGAAATTAGGTAACGTGATCTGTAGGGAAGTCCATTAAAAACTGACTCGATAGAAGACGGTGAGCCTCGTGGGCAGTGAGTCAGGAAAGAAGGACTTGAAGCACCTGCAGATGCCTCAAATAAAAACAGATGGTCTAAATTATTGCATAGGGAGAGTGGGGAAGTTTTTGAACAATATTGTGAAAATACCAGAGTAGGGTTTAAAGGTTACTGATTAGAAGACAATGGAAATTAACCAAAATCAGAACCAAGACAGACATTGGAAGTAGAGGGAAAGGAGGTGAAGTTAAACTTAAGAATGAACACCAACCCCAGAATGACTAGGTCTCTGTGTAAGAAGAAGGGAGGAGAGGAATTAAAAAAGGTTTGTGTTCCGAAAGTTTGTGGGCGGTTTAATGCATGGTCTTATGATAAGAATTTAGGAGAACCAGTGTAGGAAAAGAGGTTAAAAGGCAGTGAGATGAGAAATTTTATTTTTATTATATGTATGGGTGATTTTGCCTGTGAGTATGTCTGTGTACCATGTATGTGCCTGTCCTAAGTCTGGTTCTTCCACCTAACCTTATCCCCTTCAGCTATTGGCCAGTCAACTACTTTATTAAACCAATCACAGCAACATATATTTACACAGTGTAAAGGAATATTCCACACTTAATTTATTTTGAACTTTATAAGTCAAAAGATTGTAAGTTTAAAAAAAAATCTCACACCAACATAACCCAGACCCAAGGACTATACAACTCAAAATCACACACCAGAATAACCCAGACCCAAGGACTTTAAACTCAACAGGCTTTTTTACAGGAGCACAGCCATGCAGAACTGAATCCATGGAGCATCTCATTGGATTTTACACTTCCACTGTTGAATATATTTTTATGAACTTATCCACTACCAAAAATGAAAATTCCATGCCCGGCTTAGAAGTCGAAAAAGAATTGACTTATATACTCTTTCATCACTCATGTCCATGGCCTGCATTCAGTCCTTCCTCATCCCATAATACTTATTTTCTTTTTTACTTTCTTTTTATTTATTCTTTGTGACTTTCTCATCATGCATCTCCATCCCATTCATTTCCCTGTCCCTTTGTATTTGTCCTCTGCCCTTGCAACCTCTCCCACCGCAAAAAAAAAGAGAAAAATAGAAAAAGGAAAAATCTCATCATGGAAGCTGTAGTATGACACAGTGAGCCACGCAGTAAGCCCTTTTATCCATGTATTTTTACTTAGACATGTTCACTGCAGAGAGTCATTGGTCTGGTTCAAGGCCTCTGGTTTCTACTACACTAACAATGCTGGGACCTCCCTGGAACTCCTGTTTGTTATCCTGCTGTTGTCCTACGGCATGGAGATCCTGAAGGACTGGTCACTTCATGTGCTATCACACATGGGTAGATGTTGGGGTGGGCCAATTCACAGCCCATGGTTCTGGGCATGGGTAGTTGCAGGGTTGGTCAGCCAGTCAGCTCTCCACCGTCCTAAGCACCAGGGTGAGCTCTCCAGCATTGGCCTGGATAGTTTGAGGAACAAGGGGAGGAGTCAGTTCTCCTGCTTTCATGCCCTCAGGGTCATTCATCCACTCCTACACCTTCAGGGCCACCTGTCATAGGCTTCGAAGGGAGAGATCTCTCCCCCAGCCACACCACCATATGGCAGATGAGGGGCAGGGCCAGATCACCCATGTTAGGATCACCCACAATACTTTGCCTTTCTTGTTCTCTTTTCTATATATACTGTATCCACATATACATCTGTTTAGATGTATATATATAATATATAATATATATATATTTACTATTGACTAGATTCTTCACATGAGGGAGAAAAATGTATGTTTTTTCTCTATGAGACTGTATAATCCAAACTGATTTTGAATGTTGCCGCTTTTCAAAATAACTGGAACTGGATGCATTTGTTGTGTCTTTTTTGCAAATCAAGTTAAATTTAAACTTCTTTCTGATGAACAGTCGTGTTGTATCTTTGTTTAATTATGATTTCTGGATAGGCATTGCAGAATTACAGCATGTATTCATTTGTTCCAAACACATGAGTGGGAGAAGATGGGAGGGAAAAATCCCCCAAGGATGTGAGTGAGCAAGTCACCAAAGAGGAGGAGGAAGAAGAGGATGAGGAGGAAGAGGTGGAGGAAGAAGTAGAGGAGGAGGAAGAGGTGGAGAAGGAAGAGGTGGAGGAGAAAAAATAGTGGAGGAAGGGAAGGAGGAGACAGAAGAGGAGGAAAAAGTGGAGGTAGAAGAAAAGGAAGAGGAGGAGGTGGAAGAAGAGGAGGAAGAGGTGGAGGAGGGGAGAGGGATGAAGAGGGGGTGAAAGGAGAGGGTCTAGGCCTCTCCAGGTTTAGCCACTAGAGGACCTGTGCTTCTGGGTCCCCAATTCCTAGCCCTCTCTCTTTAATTCTGTACCTCACTGAAGAAGTCAACAGCCCACGTGAAAAGGGAAAGTTCCCAAGAAGCAAGGGACACTTGCTGAACTAAGGGAACTATGTCAGGAACTGCAGGAGTAGGGTCTGTATCAGTTGGGGCACCTTTGATGCAGCCCCCCAAAGACCTGGCTGCTTGGGAGGTCCCTGATCTTTCACAGTCTGTAGACGCAGTTCACTACTCACTGCAGAAGCACTGAGAGTTTTTTCCCCCACTGTACACACGCAAGCTTGGCGAGCAGCCACTTGGATCCCTTCTGCGCATTGCCTGAGAACATTAAACCAGGATTACCAGAAAAGGAAAAGACTCCAGAGCATTTTATGAGGAGAGCTAAATGTTTTGTATAATTTACATGGAACAGTGACCTTGCTGCCCACAAAGAAAGAAAGCCCAGGGGGACTATGCTTGGACCCAGAACCGGTTACCCAGAGTGAGCTCTGGGTTCATAGAGCCTGTGTGTGCAGGCATGGGCTGGAGAGGTTCATGGCAGAGCTATTGCATAAAAGCTGTCTACAGTATTAACTTAATTCCTGTCTTCATTTTTCAGGGTTTAAAGAGAAGGGTGTGGCTCAGTAGTAGAGCAGTTGCCTAATGTGTGAAAGGCCCTGGATTTGATCCCAACGCCCGCCACAAAAATACCACTTGATTTTCTATTGCTGCATATATAACACATAGCCAGTGCTAAAACAAGCGCCTTCCTAGGTTCTGGAATTTTTTCACTTATCACACATACATTTTGTAGAAGACACAGGATGCCTTTGCTCTGTCATTCAGTTGTGCTTAGATAACTCACCTAAGGGGAGCATCGAGCCAGTACAACTGCAGAATGCTTGGCATTAACCGGGGCAACCCACTTCATATCCTACTGGCAGTGAAAATATTGAGCAAACACAGTTGCCTTCTGATTCTATTGCAAGATTCAAAGGATTTTGGATGCCCTAGTAGTGAACTTGCCGAATGAAGCTCTCTGCTCTTTTGTATGTCTCCAACCTCCAAATATCCTAGAATAAGTGAAATATTGTAGATGTTCCAATAAGTCACAGCTGAGCCATGCTGACTCCCTTCTGCCAACTCTAAGCCCTCCAGAGTCCTGGGGAGATCACATTAGTGCCAGCTGTTGCTTCAAGACGAAGACGGCACTACCTTTGGCACGCCCTTTGAGAATCCAGCCAGCAGAGACTGTTATCTCTGCAGTGCTGGGCTTCGGTTTGCTTGTCAGATTCTTTCAGACACATAGTGTCTTGTGTTTGGTTTGTGTTTTTCAGAGTAGCACTGTCTGCCTGATACCCATCTCTTCCACACTCGAGAGTGCTCTCTGGCTACACTATCCCTGCCAGATGTCAAGAGTGTAAACATGCTTCTTACCACTAAAACCCTGGCAGCAGATCACTAACATTCATCCTTATGATCTCAGGCAGCGATGAGTTCTCTTTCAGTGCTAGAAAAAGTCACATAAATCCCAGTAGTCACTTTTCAAACACCAGACTTTTAAAATTTGTAAACTTAGAACTATCGAGGGAAAATTTCATCTTCTTTTTTTAGTATTTGGATTATTATTTATGTGTACCTATGTCTATGTCTGTATATGTGCATGTACCTGAGGTTAGGGCCATCCCATGGAACTGGCGTTACAAGCAGTTGTAAGCTGCCAGATGTGGGCGCTGGGAATTGAACTCAGGCCTTCTACAAGAATAGTACATGTTCTTAACCACTGAGCCATCTCTCTAGCCCGGTTTTATTTTCTAATTTTTTTATTATTTTATTTTTTTGTGTTTGTGTTTTGCCTACATGTGTGTCTGTGTACCACATGCCTGGTGCCCATAGAGGCCAGAAGAGGGCATCAGATCCTCTGAAACTGTAGTTCCAGATAACTGTAACCACCATGTGGGTTTGTGGAATAAAACGCAGAGACTGGATAGATGTCTTGGTGGTTACAAGCACATGCTCTTTTTTGTTTGTTTGTTTGTTTGGTTTTTTTTTGAGGCAGGGCTTCTCTGTGGCTTTGGAGCCTGTCCTGGAACTAGCTCTTGTAGATCAGGCTGGCCTTGAACTCACAGAGATCAGTCTGCCTCTGCCTCCCGAGTGCTGGGATCAAAGGCATGCGCCACCGCTGTCCGGCTTAAGAGCACATGCTCTTGCAGAGAACTCACATAGGGTGAGTCACAGATACCTGTAACCCCAGCTCTATGGACTCTGATGCCTTCTCTGGCCTCCATAGGCACTGTGTGCACAGCTCTCCCCTATCCCCCTGTGCATATAAAGCACTTAAAATTGCGGATAAAACTTTTCCTTCATACTTCTACAGAATTTTTTTTAAAAAATTATACTTTCTCTACTTAATATGTCACCATTCTGTGCTTCTGAAACAATAATTGTAAAAACAAATACAGTCAGCCTTCTAGATCCTCAGGTTCCACACAAGCAAAATAGCCAAATCACCATACAGATTGATCTGAGAATAGTTGCCTCTGTGCTGAGCACATCTGGAGTGGTTTTTATTGCCTCTGGCCTTTTTTCAACCAGTTATTTGCTTATATTTTATGTGAATGAGTGGTGTGAGTGGTGTGTGTGTGTGTGTGTGAGTGTGTGTCTGTGTGTGTCTGTGTGTGCATGCAATAACCTCAGAAGCCAGAAGAGGCACTCGGATACACGGAGACTAGAGTTGCAGGTGATTGTGAGCTGCCATGTGGCTGTTATGACTGAACCTGCCATCTTCTTAACTGATGAACATCTCTCTAACCCCAGTCATGGTCTTTAAACAATACTGTGTCTCAATTACTTAACTACAAAACACTTATGAGTACCCGGTACTATAATAATCTGCAAAGGACTTCAAGTCTTCATTATGGGAAGATGTGTGGGTTATACGCCAGCGCTGCTCACTCTGTTGAGGAATCTGCCCAGCTGTATTGTGGGTGAAAAACACAGTGCTTTGTCCAAAAAAAAAAGTGGGGGGAGTTTATTCAGAGACTAATATGAGTGACTATGGCCCTGAAACATAGATCCAGGTTTCCCTGATTGGCGGGTTCTATCATCAGTCAGGTTGCCCGAGCTTTTATCAGTCACAGAATAAAAGGAAATTGTAAGTCGGTGTGCTTAGCAAATACATCCACCAGGAAGGACATTGGGTAGACCAGTGAGAGCCTAGCAGGAAAGCCTCTTCTGTCTTATCCTTAGCTTTGGGAGGTGGAAGCTAATGTCTACTAAAGTCAATGTATTTCAGAGGTTGCCTAATAATCAAAGGGATATTAAGTCAGAGATGAAGGCTGGTGATAACTAGAAATTAAGGGGGCTAAAGAAACCCCAAGATAATTTTAGATTTCTGACAGCAACATCCCTACTCTCTGCAATCGTGAAGTCCTAGCCAGTCACTCTGTCTGCAGAATTTTCAACACAGGCTTGGCTTTTCTGGGAAACTTCACTGCAGAGTGCCCACCAGATACCCTGCAGTGACCCACAGATGTCCAGGCAGTGACTGTTTTTTTAGATGTTTACTAAATACTGGTGTTGTTCAAGACGCTGTGCCAAGATGACAGAGACTAAGAATTTGCTCTGTCTCACCTTACATGTTTCCTGGACCCCTAGTAAGTGTTGGGTAAGCTCCCAAGGTGCTGAAAACAAAGCAGTGAAGAGAGATCCCTTTCTAGGAGAATCTGAACAAAGAGCTCCAGGGACCCCTGCACTTTACTGCAAATGATAAGGGCAGGCTTCCCATTGGCAGCTTCCTGAAGGTCGTGAAACTTGGCCTTGACCTTCAGGAAGCCTTCACACCCCTTCCTCCTTACAGAAAAGACTTCAGTAGAGTCACTCACACTGGCAGCTGGTAAATTAATGGGCATTGTCATGTGTCCCTTGAGCTGTGACATTCTCTCTTTTGTGAAGACAATTGCACTGCTGGGGATAGCGCTGCCTTAGCAGGTCAGCAGTCCCTGAATGCAACCCCTGAAAAGAAGTAAAATGGTCAGTAGCTTTTTATGAAAATGCTCTTTAAGAAGTGAAATCACAGGCCTGTGGGGGGACACACACACACACACACACACACACACACACACACACACACACACCGGCCTCTTACAGAGCTGAAATAGATCTCAGCTTCTGTCTTCCTGAAGGTGTTTCACAAACATTTAGTTTCACTGTCCCCGGAAATGTGCTAAAAAGTGAAGGTGTTGCCAACAAGAAGCTCGTTCTGGGTTTCCTTTCATTTTTGTTAATAATCATCCTCATCCTGAAGGGTGGTTTTCAGGATTATTCACTACCAGGAAGAATTCAAAAGCAAGTAAACACAAAAAGTCACAGAGTTCCCACAGCCGCAGTGTGGTAAGATGACCCTGGAGAGGAGAGCTAACGTGGAAAGAAATGCCAGGGTTTGCTCCGTACCTGTGGGTATAAGCTTGGCTGGGGAGGAGGCTATCTAGACTATCCAACATGGTCACAAAGATGCGATGCCCCTTTCCAGGGATCGCTGTGCCCTTGACAAATGGAACCTGTGCTCTTGCTGAACTTGAACTCACACATGTTTGCTGGTTATTTTCAAAGCTGGTAGGCTTGCCTGGTTGTGTGGCCTGGATCTGATTCAACAGTCAGCCATTAGCAGAGAGCCCTTGATTAATTCTCTGGGGACAGGAAATTGCCACTTTGATCAAAACATTTTTTTCCCTTGGCTTTTCTAGAAAAGACACTTGAAAACTCCTGTGTCATAATTACGGGAGACTTAGGAATTCAGCTGTAGCTCAAAAACATTTTTCTTTTTAACGAAGGAAAGGACAGTCACACAGCACCACCCAGGTTCTGGGACACTAGCCTTGGAGGCCAGACGCAAGCGGAACAGAGAAAAAGCTTCCGTAGCCGTCACAACTAACCCTTGACCTCCCCTAGTTTCCCTCCTGAAATTTTTAATTATAATAAATTATTTCGTATGTATGGGTGTTTTGCCTCCACGTACATCTGGCCACCCGGTGACCGCAGAGGCTGGAAGAGGGTGTCAGATCTCCTGGAACTGGAGCTCCAGGTGGTTGAGTACTACCATGGTGGTTTTGGGAGCTGTTCTTAACTGCCTGGCCCTCTCTCCAGACCCCTCCCCCCGGTATTCTTCATCATAGTGAAAGCACCTAGCAATGTCAACCTCCTCCTCTCACTGTCCACCCGAGATCCTTATTCATTTTGTGTCCCTATGGTTTATCCCTTCTACCAGTTTTCTTTATTTGAGCAGCTCACACAACAGCCAAAACAGCCAAGCTAGCTTCAAGTGGCTCCTAGATGCTTGTACTTGCTGTCTGTGATCCATCCATCCACCTTCCATACCCCTAAAGGCATCATCACTTAAATGATTAAATGAAATCTCATCAGCCTCACACCCTTCTTAAAACTGAGCACACCTTTGGACCAGATATCTACCAGGACAAGGTCCCAGTCACAGGGGCCTGCAGGGCCTGGCCATTGCCACCTAGTTCTTTGTTCCTCTTATCTCTTTTTCCTAATTATACCACAACATGCCAAATGGTGCCGTCCCTAAGCAGGCAAGGCCAGGGACTCATCCAAACTGCTGCTTCTGCCCGTCATCCTCCCACCCCACCACACCCCTCCACCTTCTCCTGACTAACTCACGTTAGTGCCCCCAAATCCGGCTTCTATAGCAGCACGCCACAGGCATCTTGCTTTTCCTATGGAAAAAAGCCACAGTATTGACACTGTACTCATAGCCTGACAAAGTATATTTGAGGTTTATGGATCTTTCCAATCCTAGCATTCTCTTTGCACCATCTCCCAACTCCATAGCCTGCAAGGCTCGGCCAGGACCATCCCTCAGGTCATAAACTGGAGCTGCTGTCTTCAGTCAGGAGGTCTTACTGCTTTATTATTTTGTGTTGTTATTCTCTGTAGATTACGTTTATTAATAAAGTCATTATAAATCAAATACTTTAAATGAGCAAAGCCTTAGCTTTAGAGGCAGGTGGGTTTGAGCATATGTTATCTGCCATGAGATATAAAAGCTATAGTCCCTACATTTTGATCATATTGGTACATGGCTTCTGCAGGTGAGCACGTTATGAGACAAAAATGCTTTTCCAGCTCCCACTTGAGATACTTTTCTTCCCATTTCCCTTCTATTAAGGAATACAGAAAGTAAACAGTGAACGGGTTGCATGAGTGTAAATAAGAAAAAAAATGGCTTTAACTAGAACACACACAAAAAAACTCCAATCCCCAAAGAGGGCACAAGAGTGTATAGCCTAATAAATCAGGTGATCTGACATCACATGGTCCAATTGGATTGTCCTTGTGTTATAAAGCAGAAATTCAAGACCCAGAGAAGTGACTCCCTCGGGGTCAGGCTTTGCACAGTGACCCAGGAGGTCCCGGGCTTAGTTAGCACTTGGAGGGGGAAGCTCTTCTCATGGCTACACTGACTAGAAAACCACCAGCATAGCTGACAGCCAGCCACCCTGACGTTCACTAGGATTCTGACAGGAGAAGAGTACATTCCTTTGAGCCCAGAACAGAACGGAGTGGCGCAGACTGTTTATTCTGGATCGCCGCTGGCTGCCAGCAGACGTGTTTCGAGTGTTGTTTCTTAATCAGTCTGTGGTCAACATTATTTATTTTCCCAGTGTCAGCCACACACTCTTATCCCTGGGACCTCACACGGATTGTGTTTAACACTTTATTCGTCATGGTCTTTCTTCCTTCAGCTGTTGAGATTCCCAAACAAATCAGCCACATGCCAGAGCTTTATTGATTTGAAATCTTGTAAATTTATCATTAGTTAGCAGGCATAAAAGTGTTTGTGTATGACTTCTACTCGGTGATTTCTGACGTAGGTACAGTCGCTTTAAGAACCATCTCGCCTCTGTCCCCATTGCTCCCCTTTAGTTTTTGAGTGAGAATTGCATTTCCACAACTTAATACAAATGCACACATAACATACTCTTGCTTTCCCTTGCAAAGAAAGGTTTTTTCTTTTCCTTCACACAATCATTTCTACTTATGCATCTTTAAAAGGAATATTCTAAAAATATGAACATCTAAGTATGTTTATTGCTTCATTGCTTTAAACATTTTCAAAGAAATTGCTACGTAGTGGAAAATAACTTACATTTTACTATATTAGTCTCTCATGTTTGAATCCTGTTTGTCCTATGTAGCAAATTATTTAAGCCCTCCATGGTCCAACTTGATTTTGTCCACGGTAGATAAAAATAATTACCTTGTAAGACTGTTAGCTCTGGTAAAGCCCTGGAGACAACTTAGCATGGGGACTAGATATTTTGATGTGACCTGAAGAGGCGGACACCCAAATGCAGCTGGCGCATCACCCTGAGTGCACTGTTGTCATGGCAGAAACCTGGTATTAACTGCTGTGTTTTCTCCCACACAAGAGGAACTTACAGCCAGAGCTATTCCTTTACATCAGATAGTCGGAAATCTTAACTTATGATCCCAACACTTTTTCTTTCCCTTCCTTCCTTCTTCATTCCTTTCTCTCTCCCTTCCTTCTTTTCTTCCTTTCTTCCTTAGACAGAATCTTATTGCCCTTACTGGCCTAGAACATGCTATGTAGATCATACTCGCCCTAAGCTTACATAGATCTGCCTGCTTCTGTCTTTTCATTGCTAGATTAAGGCCTGTGACATCATGCCTGGCTAAAAGATTGTTACCTTAATTTTTAATACATGTGTATGTGTTGTGCCTTGGTATATACATATGTACTACATGCCTGAAGAGGTAGAAAAAATATATTGGGTCCCTGAAGTTATAGGCTGTTGTGAGCTGCCCAGTGTGTGTGCTAGAAAATGGTCCCTAGGTCCTCTGCCAGGAAGTACTCTTAACCTCTGAGCCATCTCTCTTAACCTTGTTCCTTTATTCATTTATTTTATTTGGAAATAGGGTCTTTCTATATAGCCCTTGCTGTCCTGGAACTTGCCATGTAGACCAGGCTGGCCTCAAACCTACAGAACTACACCTGCTGCTGCCTCCCGAATACTGGGATTATATGCCATCATATCCAGCAAAGGGAAACTGTACACACAGGCTTTGACATAGGCACTGAGAACTGAACTCTCAACGTTTTGGTGGTGAGCCTAAGCTGTCTCTCCAGCCCTCCTTTGAGTTTCGATTAAACACATTGTGCCAGTGCAGTCTGGAAGCGGAAAGATACGCGGGTTTAGAAAGAAGCTAATTTTACCCACATCAAAAACTTGGTTGATTTCCACCTGTGATTGGCTTTTGACGTTTGCCTCTCTGCAACCTTTGCCTTGTAAAATAGATGGAATGTTGACTGAAGGCTTTTTAACTGGTCTCCCCAAATAATTACGCTTGTGACTGTAAACCGTGTCCCATTAGCTCCTCAGAACCCCCAGCGATGCTCCCTCTGTACTCTTAACCATCCGGAATAATCGTTCATTTTCATAGGCCCTCCAAGGCACCCACAAGTGGGAGCAGAACATAGTAAGAGGCAGCTAGTCTTACTGCAGCAATTTTAAAGAAATACATCAAACAAGAGTCTTGGGAAAGCTAGCAAAGTAAAGCAGAGTCTCAAGAAGTCAGTGGGGCTTGGCTCAGTGACATGTGAAGGCCTCCACCATCAAAATGCTGCCCAGCTAACATCCTTACTAACCTGTTCCACTGATAGGCACTAGCTTTTGACTAGGTCTCCAGCCCTTAGGCTAGCCCTGCCCCACAGTGCTCTAATGTTCCCTTTTCTGCAATCTGGGTTTCAGATCCTGTCCTTTCAAGGCTACAAACTTCTATTTCCACCTCTACCTCTTCCTATTCTCAGTCAACACCCACACCCTCCCCTCCCTGTCCCTGATACAAATCTGTCCATTTGTTGCTGTTCGGCCCGGCTCAGTCTGCAGGGCAGCTCCCTGAGTCAGTATCGAGCAACAGGCCATGCTCTCAGAACTTCCACCCTGTAGGGTGGTCTGTCACCTGGTTCAGTGCCGCCATGTTCCTGTACCCTGGCCCCGAATCTTATGCATGCCATTCACCTGAGACCCTTCAGAATGTTCGGTGTCCTGGCTGGTTTTGATTGAGGTGGGATGCCGGGAGCGAGCACTGCCATGCAGATCTGTGAGCAGCTTTGGGCAATGTTGCCATAATAAAAAGTGTTTGGTAAATTCTAAATTTCACCCCATTGGTTTGAATTTGCCATCCGCAAGTTTCCCATCCCTTCCTTTGTTTGTAGATTATAAAATACTATGAGTTAAAAAGTTAATTAATTTACTAATTAAATGTTGGACTAGCAGGATGGCTCAGCCTGCAAAAATGCTTGTCATGTAAACCTGATAATCTGAGTTTGATCCTGGATTCAACAGTGGAAGGAGAGAACTAACTCCTAAAGGTGTCCTTGGGTTACTAAATGTATGTCATGGTAAATACACACACCACATCATATACACACACCATACACACACACAGACATACACACACACATGCACACCATACACACACATACACACACCATACACACACCACACTACATGCAAACACATCACAGCACAGACACACACACACACAAAACACAATACATACATAACACACAAATGTCACCCCATACATATACAACATATACACACAACACAACACACACATACATATACCCCCCACACACCACACATACACATGTACACACTTGCACACATAGAGTCCATTTATAAATTCCTAATTCATCCAAATGCATGGTGAAAAATTTTCATGATTGTGGTACTAAAATTTCCTTTAAAATGTGTGTTGACCTTCAGACAGAACAGGTCTGTTTTGGGGTGAAACTGTATTGGCAAAAGACTAGTAATATTATCTCTCTGGAGAAAGGCTCACCATTCCTAATGTTTACCTAAAACCTTTGGAAGATTCCATTACTATTGGCATCCTAAGTATGTACTGATTTGTCTTGATTCTTTCTGAGGAAGCTATTGTTGATGAGCAAAAGAAATGTTAGAATGTGCCTTTCAAATGAGGAAGACCTTTAAACTTCCTTTGAAATATACATTTGAACTTCAGTTTTTCAACAAGAATTTTGAAAACTGTTCTCAAATATTAGACAGGAGGTCATTTTTAGGATATAGATTTATGTACTTAAACTATTTCTGGAAAGAATAGTGGGACCCAGCCAAAATAATTTAGGATTGTATTTATACTTCCAGATCAAAAAAGGCTTACAAAGTCATTCTCTGGCACAAACAACCACATACTCCCTCTGGGGTGCACACTGCCACTGCCTGGCGCTGAGTGCACTTGGCTTCCGGCATGGAGGCACATATATTAATTCAGTTGCTATGGGCAATAAATGATCTTTACATTGTTGCTAATTCACTCAACAAATATTTGTTGTGCACCCACTGACAGATATGGATAGAGCTAAGTGCCCAGAAATATACATGAATAAAGAAAGCTTAGTTCTGCCTCTACAGGCTGAGACAAGAAGGAAGGCAGAATGGTCCCCAAAGCAGCATCTTCCTAAGCGAAGACTGGAAGAGACAGCCAGAGGCTGGGGGCAGAACATACAAGATATTCCAGATGCTGTTACTGAGCAGAAAGTGACCAACATGGAGTATAAAAGGCAGAGAGAGACCCTAAGTTCCAGTGCCTTGTAGTCCATAGTGAGGAGTTTGGGGACATCCTAAGGATAGTGAGGTACACTAGAAGCTTTCCAGCAAGTCGGTAAGTGTGGTGTTACTGGCTTTGGGGCTGTCTGTTTCAGTTAAGAGTCTCTTTAAATGGGAGAATTCAAGCACCAGGTGATGCTAACTGCATCTAGTGATGAACTGGAGAGAAGCCAGGAGGAAGGAGTTACGGTTGGAGAGTGGACTGTTCCCCACAGGCTTGTGTGTTTGAACACTCAGTCCCCATCTGTTGGCATTGTTTTGAAAGGTATAGAGCCTTTAGTAAGTGGCGGTTCATTGGAGGAGTTGTGTCTCTAGGGGTGGGCCTTGAGGGTTGTTAGACTGACCATGCTCTGCAAATGAATGTGGAGGCAGTATATCTAGCCAACGCGTGTTCCTGCCATGATGTATCCCCTCAAAATACAAACCAGTTAAATCCTTCCTTCCTAAAGTTACTCCTTGAGTATTTTATCATAGCAAAGCAAAAAGAAAAGGATGCTGGAGTGGAACTAACCCTCTCCACCCTGAGGGAAAAAAATGACCTTGACATGCCTGTGGGTTGTGAGTACTCAGGAAGCCATAAAGGTCTGAACTGGTCAGTTTTTGTCAAATTTACACAAACCTAGGCAGCTCTTGGAAGAGGGCATCTCAGTTGAGGAACTGCCTCCATCAAGCTGACCCATGGCTTTGTCTATGGAACCTTCCCATGATTGCTGAATAATGTGGGAGGCAGTAGCCCCCTCTCTGGACATATAGGTCTGGGAAATACAAGAAAGGTAGCTGAGCAAGCCAGGGAAGCAAACCAGAAAAGAGTCTTCCTCTATGTATGGTTACTGCCTCTTGTCCTGCATGAGTTCTTTCCCTGACTTGCCTCAAAGTTCAGCTACAGTCAAGACCTGTCAATCAAATAAACCCTTTTCCTCCCCATGTCACTTTTGGTCATGGTGCTTATTTATTACAGCAATGGAAAGCAAACCAGGGCAGCATTGAAACCTCCAAAGAGATTCCTAGCTTAGAGTTGATTCCCTTGTATTATTTTCAATACCAAATCCAAAGACAACGTTGACGCTTTGCCCAAAGATAGCGCACAGACTTGCATCCCATTCAGTTTTAAGCAGTTAGTTAAATCTACAGAGCTTGCTTGCCTGATGGTTCTTGGGCGCACAGGAGTCAGTAAGATTAGGCTCCAGATAGCCTGCACCTCTTCCTTTCATCTCAGGAGACACAATGAAATCGTAAACACCAATCCAGACACCAAATAAATAAATAAGTAATAAAAAGTTCACTTCCTCCCCTCTGGGAAGAGAGCTTGGGTTATTCTGCAGGTGTGTGAGCTGTGTGGTCTTGCCAAGCCTTTCCCTTCACTTCCACGTGAGCAGAGGTGAAGTGAATGTGTTCACAGCCTGGCAAGTCTGACTCCTGCCTTATGAGCCAGAGTAAGTCTCCTAGCACGAGTGCCTTCACCTCTGCCCTTGAACTTAAAGAGCGCCACAAAGAATGAAGAGAGATCCTGGCTTCCTTTGGGAATTTCACACATTGTCCCCGCAGCCTCTGAAAACCTCCCTTGCAGGGAGGTTTGCCCGGGCTTTAGATGGGACTTATCCGTCCTGTGCTGAGACTGAACACATCCTCTGAACTCTTGTCTGAGAGGGATGAAGGCCGAGGAATGTTTTCAGTGAGTGGAGGCTGCAGGGAGCAGGGCTTTATCATCCTTCTTCCCGTTGATAGCAGCAGCTACTGACTGTTCCACATTAAGTCTGCGAGCATAACTGCCGTTCAAGGTGCAGCACAGCGGTCTGTACTTAAGCGACAAATTCGGGAACTGAATGGGTGTTTTCTACTTGGCTCTAGATTGTAATGTGAATATGTCTATGGCAGATTTGCAGAGGTCTCCAGTTAGGATTAATTTTTAGAAACCAAGTGCTAGCGAGAGAGACAGAGAGAGAGAAGCTTACCAAAGAGGCACAGTGTCTAAATGTTCTGCTATGAAGAGATACCATGACCACAGCAACTCTTATAACGGAAAGCATTTAACTGGGGCTGACTTAGAATTACAGAGGTTTAGATCATTGTCATCATGACCGGAAGCATGGCAGTGTACTGGCAGACATGGTGCTGGAGAAGTAGCTGAGAGCTCTACATCCAGATCTGCAGGCAGCAGGAAGAGAGAGACACTGGGCCTGGCTTGAACTTCTGAAACCTCAAAGCCAACTACCTGTTTCTTCCAGCAAGGTCACACCTCCTAATCTTTCTCAGGTAGTGCCACTCCCTGATGACCAAGCATTCAATATAGAACCTACGGGGACCATTTTTATTCAAACCACTACACTCGGCAAAAGTTGTCCTTATAAAAACTATTTACTAGAGCAGACAAATCAGCTGTCCTGGGTTTTGCGTAGGTTCTCTGTCTTCTAATGAGCTTCAGTCATTCATTCATTCCCTCCTTTTGGTACTGTGGTATCCTTTTAAATGTCCCAAGCACAAGGCTAGAGAGATGCTCAGTGGTTAAGAGCACTGGTTGCTTTTCCAGAAGACTTGGGTTCAGTTTCCAGCACCCACATGGCAGCTCACAACCATCTGTTACTCCAGTTCTCGGGAACCAAATACCCTCTTCTGGCCTCCCCCATGCATCAGGCACACAAGTGTTTTACAGACTGACATACATGCAGGCAAAACACTCATACATATAAAAATTTTAAAAGTTCCAGGACCATTTTAGTATGTTCTGCACAAGATTTTGACCCAGTAGTAATCTTTATAAGTCCATTCAAATTTTAGAATTTATAAGAAAAAGATGGGAAATTTAAATATAACCACCAACGTTTTGGTCTTCATTACGTATACTGGAAAGACATGAAGATGCCAAAACCTACTCTATTTCTTTGATTTGTTAAACAAGCAACTTGCTAGGCACAGTGCGGGGTTATTTCTTTTAATTGCTGTTGTTTTCGTGCTGTAGAAACGGTTGTGTTAAAATCTCCTCAGGTTTTAACTATAATCGTTACAGCTGACTATTCAACCAATCTTCCTGTCGCCTTCAGTGGATGGAAATCAAACAGCTAACCTAAGGAATGCTTCATTTTAGAGAATCCATGTGTTACCTTTCCAAATTCCTACTAGCTTCTTATTAAAATGAGAGAATTCACCGTTAAGGTCACATCTCTGTTCCCTCTTCTTGTGGCGGAAGGCACCAATGTTCCATGTCATTGGCAGTACGGTGATTCTGTCCGCATCTTATTTACAGCTTAGTCTCTCTCTCTCTCTCTCTCTCTCTCTCTCTCTCTCTCTCTCTCTCTCCTCCCTGTTTTCATCTGTGAATGGCATGTTAAGCTATAAGGTGAAAGATTTGCTCTAAGTGTGTGAGTGCGCGTGCAAACACAGTTCCACCCACCCTCGTCTCCTCCCCGATACACACACCACCCCCAGCATGTTGTTCCCTTGGTGTTTTATGATGACGCTCATGTGATTTTATTCAGTTCCATTTCGAATATTCATTTGTGAGGACTGGGAGGATTTGAGCTTTTGCTCAGAAACCTAGTTCACGTGATACCAGAAATGTGGAGAGACTTAGAAAGGTCGCTTGTTGGAGGCACGTGACCAAGCCTCCATGATAATCATGAAAGCCTCTTGAGGAGAAGCTGCTGTGCCTAGTTCAGCTGTCTGCTTAGAATAATTATTTCTGGCTTCTCTCCCTTCACCTTTGCCCCTCCTCAGATGTGAGAAATGTAAGGAATGTATTCGTTTGTCATTCAGGTCTGCTTGCCTAGGGTTATAAGATAACAACTCCATCTGTACAGACACCCAAATGTCCAAGTTGAAAGGAGAGCAGGGAGGTGAACCATGCCATAGGCAGATTTATCACCTCCAAACCAAAATAGGCAAACATTTCCAAGATTGATTTCATATTATCTAAGAGGCCAGAGGAGCTAGAAGCTTTGAAATATGCCTACCAGTTGGAGGAAAAAAGAAGCAAGCATTTGTATTATACCTTCTGAAAAAGGTAATTAATTTGCAAATAGGGGAGTGAAGAAAGACCGCCTTGGGCTTTTTCTGTGGTTTTGTTTTATCCCATGCGCAGGGGATGGAATCCAGGGG